>ML419825.1:0-110134 GCA_005239525.1 Nicotiana knightiana | reverse complement strand
TTAGAGCAAAAATCACGTGACGTTAGACTCAATAAATTAACAATTAAAGCAAGTAGGTAGAAATTAGTCTATATTCAAGTCTCCGGCAACGGCGCTACAAACCTGTTGCGAGATTTCCCAATGCACACGCAAGTGTACGTGGTCGACAAGTAATATAGGATTTTAAGTCCAGATATCGTACCCACAAGGACTTGTGTAAACTACTTGCTAAATCACTCTAATCATTATCTAATCAAGCCAAAATAAAATCAAGGATGTAACTATTTTATAATAAGATTCTATGAAATAACTAATTATCAAGTGACAAGAATTATTGTTATGTATTCAGTAGAGACAAATATTCCAGGGTTGTGATCTATTCACCACTCGTATTGCATTCTAATTAACTCTCCCTTTCATATAATTCACTCATGGTTGCTAATTAATCGATAAACGCTCTCATAGCCTTCTCCCGAAGCACTACTCGCCTATTCTCAATAGATTAACGCCTATATTCCTATGAAATTAATCTATTAGAACGCATTAAGATTACGATGTTTAATTAAGCACGGTGACTAGGTATATTCCTATCCTAACCACAAATACGCTCCCCTGAAGGGTTAAGATCGCGCTCTCTTCAATTCATCTCTAATTTATATACGGCTTTCCCAAGCATAACATAGATAGTGTATAGAACCTAACTGCTGGCTAGACAATTAAGCAATCAAACACAGAATTGAAGAAGCAACCATATATTGAGTGAACTATATTCAAGGTTAAATTAATGTCGAATAACAATATCCATGGCTAAACCACAACCCCAGAACAATGGGTGTTTAGCCACTCATGCTATAATCAAACAATTGCATAAGTGTTGCATGAATTGAAAATACTAGAATAAGATGAAGAAAACTGATAATCCTTGCTCCTTCAATGATCTTGTGTGTGTATTTGCTCTCCAAAAACGCCTCCCCCCCCAAAGATGTGTTCTTGGGTCTATTTATATGGTTGGGATAAACCCTAACCGTGTAAGAGACTTCTATTCTCACTTGGAAACACTTCAAACACTTAAAAACCTCCTGGCGTTTGAAGTATAACGCCTGGCTAACGCCAGGTAACGCCTGGATAACGCCTGGTACCCCCTGGCGTTTGGAGGATAACGCCTGGCTAACGCCAGGCACCCCCTGGCGTTTGGAGGATAACGCCTGGCTAACGCCAGGCACCCCCTGGCGTTTGGAGGATAACGCCTGGCTAACGCCAGGCACCCCCTGGCCTTAAGAGCCAAACGCCTGGCTAACGCCAGGCTTGTCCCGGGTCGCTCCTTTTCGACTCTTGAGCGTATTTTTCGACGTTTATGCTCTCATTTAGCTCGGCTTCCGTTTCCAATTCACCTACACATTAAATAAACCCCATTAGGCACATACGACGTGTATTTTTATCATTAAAGAAAATAAAATGCAAGGTATATAATGCTTAAAATCATGAATTCTAGCCACGCATCACTTACCTCAGTGAATACCCTTGAATCCCCTTCAAAAAATCACCCCAAAAGCTCAGAGGTTTAACTTGAAAATGGTGGAAATAAGCAAAATCACGAAGTCCCCTTTTTATACCTTATGCCTAGTGAGTCCGCACCGGCGGTCCCCTTTCACTCTTCTACGACACCGCACTTACGGAAATTCCATCGCAGGTATGAAACTCACTTAGAACCCCAGGTTCTACATCTGCGGCCAAACCTCGCACCTGCAGTCACGCACCTGCGCATCTCCCTCCGCTTTTGCGAAACTGACCAAATTCCTCCTTTCCGCATATGCTCCCCAGGTCTCGCACTTGCAGGCTAGCCCAGCTCAACCATGTCTGCATCTGCGACATTCCACGCGCTTCTGCAGTTTTGTACCTACGGCTCCCTCTCCGCAGGTGCGGCAAAACACCAGCAGGAGCAGTTCAGTTGCATTTCCAAATTTCAAAACCTCCTGTTAGCCATCCGGAATCACCCCGAGCTCCTCTGGACCTCAACCAAACATAATATCAAGTCATATAACAACATATGAACTTATTTGAATCTTCGAATCACCCAAAACAACATCAAAACACTAAATTACCCTCGGATTCAAGTCTAAGAACTTCTAAATTTCAATATTCCGCAAACGATGCCGAAACATATCAAGCCATGTCCGAATGACCTCAAATTCTATACACACGTCACAAATGACACCACGAACCTACTCCAACTTCCGGAAATCCATTCCGACCCGATATTAAATTTTCCACTGCCGACAAAAATTGCCAAATTTTCAACTTTTGCCAATTCAAGCCCAATTCTACTACGGACCTCCAAATCATATTCCGGGCATTTTACTAAGTCCAAAATCACCTAACGGAATTAATGGAACCATCAAAATTCAAATATGAGATTGTTTACACATAAGTCAACATCCGGTTGACTTTTCCAACTTAAGCATCTAAATAAGAGACTAAGTGTCTCAAATCACTCTGATACCACTCGGAACCCGAACAATCTAACCCGGTATATCATAATATAGTTGAAAAACACAAAAGAAAGCAGAAATGGGGAAAACAGGGCTATAACTCCCGAAATAACCGGCTGGGTCGTTACATCCTCCCCCTCTTAAACAAATGCTTGTCCTCGAACGGGTCTAGAAACATTCCTGGAGTCTCAAATAGGTGTGATATCTACTGCACATCTCCCGCTTGATCTCTCAGGTGGCCTTCTCCACAGGTTGACCTCTCCGTTGCACCTTTATTGAAGCTATGTCCTTTGACCTCAACTTTCAAACCCGCCGATCTAAAATGGCCACTAGCTCCACATCATAAGTCATATCACCCTCCAACTGAACCATATTGAAGTCCAAATCATGGGATGGGTCATCAACATACTTCTGGAGCATGGAAACATGAAATATCGGATGCACACTTGACAAGCTGGGTGGCAAGTCAAGCTTATAAGCCACCTCCCTTACCCTCTGAAGCACCTCAAAAGGTTCAATGATGCGGGGGCTCAACTTGCCCATCTTCTCGAACCTCATAACACCTTTCATGGGTGATACCTTCAGAAAAATCTTCTCCCCAACAATGAAAGACACATCATTGACCTTCCTGTTCGCATAACTCTTCTTCCTAGACTACTCCATGCGAAGCCGCTCCTGAATCAATTTCACCTTCTCTAATGCATCCTGGACCAAGTCTACCCAAAAATCCTAACATCATGTAAGGCCCTATAAAAATTTTAACTTAAAACCCAAAATTTCGTGGTGACAAGTTAGATTTATGTGTTATAGGTTCGGACTTTTTGGATTGAACAGTACGCTATGGAACTAAAGGAAACGTTTTGCAAAGGAATCATTTCTGCGTCCCATTATGCGGCCTCATAATCACTCTATGGGCCGCATATTGGACGCAGAGTGAGGCAGAAAACTTTGCCAAATTTGAGGTCAGTTATGCGGCCAATTATGTGATCACATAATTATTCTGCGGGCCGCATATTGGTCGCATGATCATCTTGGACTTTTGCGAATGGATGTTCTGCGGTGCATTATGCGACCACAGAACAGGTATGCGACCAGCATGCTGGTCGCATACCTGGGCAGAAAATTCAAGCCTCGGAGGGATACTTTTGCGGTCACTTTGTGGGCTGCATAACCATTATGCGGTCGCATATGCGACCACATATTATTGTTGAGGCACCCAATTTTCTTATTTTAAGACCCGACCCTATTCCATTAAAAACACATGTTATACATAATATTGAGCTATTTTCTTATATTTCTGGAGTGAGGGAGAGGGTTCTTGGTGTGAGAGATCAAAACATCAAACTAATATCCATTAATTCTTGCTAAATACCTGAACATTATCAAGAAGGTCCTCATATTGAAGGTAAGAATCTGTACCCTAGCTTTCGATTTCGAAAATCTAGTAAAAGGGGGACAATTGGTGAGATAATTACTGGGTGTGGGGGTATGTATCTTGCATGCATGTATTCCTGAAATAGGAGGGAAGGTTGTGAACTAAGAATGGGTTGAAGGATGGTACAATGATTCATAGAAAGACCCTAGAAACAGTAAATCACACATAGTGTTTGAAAAAATACTCTAGTAAGCTAGAGTTGTGATTATTCTCCTAATTTTGGATTCAATTTTTCAATATTATTAAAATAGATTGAAGTTGCTAAAACCGGGATCGTCTAAAAGTTTTAAAGAAATCTAAATTGAGGTATGTATGGCTAAACTCCCTTCCTCTTAGAATTGAACCCTTAGTGTTCGCGTATTTAGTGTAAGTTCCTAAACTGATCATGCTAGAATTGGCTACCCTAATATGACGTGTCAAAAGATTCATATTCAATAATTTTTCTAAATGTTTATCATGTTGCCATGCTATTTGAGAATGTGTTTTGAAACGAGGAATCTGTGTTGAGAAAGGTTAAGAACACATGTCAGGAACCGAATAATGCTTGATAAGATACTTTGTATGAAAAGCCTCCGTGTGATTAAGATCTTTCAAGCTCTTTCCCTTATTGATGTGATTATAATGTTATTAGAATGTATAAAAAGGGAAATTTGAATTGTAAGATACACGAAGTGCCAAGACCGACCTAATAGATGAGGCTACTCGTGCCATGTAATGAAATGGGAAGTAAATATGAATCGAAACAAAAGATTGAAAAGATGATGTCTCAAGTGAAATCGCCTAGTTGATCGGGTCGTGATAGGACGCTATGTCGCATACATGGTGGTAATTGTGCTGGATTGAGTGACTGAAATCATGGATATGGATGGTGTCTCAAATGAGACGACCTAGTCGGTCGGGTCGAGATCTAACTCCGTGTGGGAACATGGTGGCATTGTGGATCAGTGCACATGGAACTAAGATTACCAACCTAATGAGATGAAAAGCGAGCCGAGAACTTATGTGATCACCTTTTTGATGTTATAATATTGTGTGATGCTTTTTTTATTGTACAACATGATTGTTTTCCCCTTTTAGTTGTTTCCTTGTTCCTTATATTAAGGTTGGTGTTTAGCTTTACATACTAGTACTATTCGAAAATATTAACATCCCTTTTGCTGGGGACGCTACATCTTTGAATGGATGTAGGTGGTTCCAAAACGGAAAGTGCCGATCGTAGCTAGCGGTGCCTCCTCTCCTCAACGATCTTGGTGTGCCCCATTTCTTCAAGGGGTTATGTAGTACATCTTTTGGTCATATTGTTATACGTTTTGAGGTATAGACAGGGTTTTGTTGCCGGCATTATCATAACTGTCTTTTATATCCTTATAGGCTCCGTAGACATTTACGTGGGTTTTGTAAAGGTATTTGAATGGGTCAGTGGACTATGTTGTATTTCTTTTTAAACTCACGTTCCACTAATTTGCAAATGGTATGTATTTTGGGAACTTAACCATTATGTAATGAAAATGGAGCAAGGTAGACTTGTAATGTTCGATATATATAATCCTTCCATTGCTTAACTAATGATAACTTGGCTTCTTTAATAAAGACGAGTCAGGTAGAGATCATCTAATAGGCTTGCTCAACCGAGTTCACTCAGTTGAGCATCGGTCATGCTCCTTGAGGCTGGGGCATGACTAACTTGGTATCAAAGCGTAAGGTTTTAAAGTGTCCTAGGATGTCTCGGAGCCGTGTCTTATCGGTGTGTTGTCGACCACATCTATAATTAGGGGGCTGCTTGGACATTTAGGAATAATACCCTACTTTGTTGTTCTATATCATGAGATATAGCGGAATGTGAGGTTGTTCTCCTCTAACTCGTGCATTATTCCAACTTTCAGTAATTGACACCTAAGAAGAAAGTGTGAATTGGCCAAGAAGCCAATGCCACCCCAGGAATGGCAGTTAATTCCCTACTTGATAATGCGGGTGAGGATAATCCCCCGACTATTACGTTGCCTGATCCTTCTACCCCAGAACAGACTTCACCAGTCCCTACACATGCGGAGGGTGCTACAATACCTCCCACCGATATTCCTGTTCCACCTCTATCCCCCACTTCCGGTCCTAGTATTTCTAATGGGGATCTTAGGGGAGCTATCCAAATGCTGACTCAGTTAGTGGCTTCTCACGCCCAGAGATCAAATGTTGCATCCACCTCTTTTAGCGTGCAAGGGGCTTCTACTGGTTCCAGGGTAAACAGGTTTCTTAAGTTAGACCCTCTAGTGTTCACAGGTACTAATCCCGGGGCAGACCCTCAGGATTTCATTGACGAAATACATAAGACTCTCCGAGTTATGCGTGATACTGAGATGGAGGGAGTATATTTTTCCGCCTATCGCCTAAAAGGGGTGGCATATTCATGGTTTGAGATGTTTGAGGAATCCCGTGAGGAGGGGAGCCCTGCGGCGAGGTGGAGTGAGTTTGTGGATGCTTTCATGGGCCATTTCTTGCCAGCGGAGACTAAGGCAGCCCGTGCTGTGGAATTTGAGACCCTTAAACAGGGTGGTAAGAGTGTGTGGGAGCATCACATGGAATTCGCGTGTGTGCCAAAGTATGTTGTTCATATAATGCCGACTATGGAGGCCAGAGTGTGTCGATTTGTGCTGGGCCTTAGCCCCTTAGTTATTAATGAGGTTGCCACAACTACTCTAAATTCTGACATGAACTATGGAAAGATGGTGGAATTTTCCCAAGCTACAGAGGCTCGAAAGTTGAAGAACCAGATGGAACAAGAAGGTAGCAGTAGGGCACAATCAGCGGGCAACCCTGTGGATTCATACAGTGGTGGGAGATCAACTTTTGGGGGAGGATCATAAGGGCCATCCCAGTCTTATGCTCAGCCTTCAGCTAGTGCTCTGCCAACAAGGCATGGTCAGCAGTAGGGGAGTCATTTTAGGCCCAATCAGGGCAGCAGGGAGTCCTACCTTGATGGCCAATCGGGAGGGATATTCCAACAGCAGCGGAGGCCCCCATGCCCCAAGTGTGGGAAGATGCATTTGGAAATAAGCTACATGGACCTGCCAGCATGTTATGGGTGCGGGATGAGAGGCCATATTCCGAGGGAGTGTCGCGCATCCCGCTAGGGTGTGGGAAGGGGCACAACTCAGTCATCTAGTCCTGCAGTTGCTACATCTTCATCACACCCTCCAGCTCGAGCCTCTCTAGCATCAGCAGGGCGTGGTGCTGCAAGGGGTGGTGCTTAGAGTATAGGAGGCCCCAATCGATTCTATGATATGAGTGGTCGTCAGAATGCAGAGGCTTCTCAAGATGTTATCACAAGTATATTGATTTTCCAATCTCATGACGTGTATGCTCTTATAGATCTCGGATCCTCTTTGTCCTATGTAACTCTTTATATCTACTCCATGAGCCATTCTCTGTATCTACTCCGGTTGGCGAGTCTATTACGGCCGCGTGGATTTAGAGAGATTGTGTTGTCACGGTACGTGGTCGGGATACTGTGGCCAACCTCATTGAATTGGGGATGGTTTATTTTGATGTAATAATGGGGATTGATTGGCTTTTATGCGTGTTTTTCTGAACTAGAACTATGAGGCTTGAATTTCCTAACGAACCAGTTGTTGAGTGGAAAGGGAATAATGTGATGCCAAAGGGTAAGTTTATTTATTACTTTAAGGCCACGAATATGATCAAAAAGGGGTGTATTTATCATTTTGTCCGGGTTGCGGACACCGATACTGACGTACCTGGCCTTGAGGCTGTGCAGGTTGTAATGGATTCCTCAATGTCTTTCTGGATGAGCTCCTTGGGATTTGACCGAACAGAGAGATTGATTTTGGGATTGATTTGATGCAAGGTATGCAGCCTATATCCATTCCACCTTATAGAATGGCACCGACAGAATTAAAGGAGCTAAAGAAGCAATTGAAGGACTTGCTAGAGAAGGGTTTCATCCGACCGAGTGTGTCGCCTTGGGGAGCACTGGTTCTCTTTGTTAGAAAGAAATATGGATCGCTATGGATGTGTACTGATTTTTAGCGACTCAACAAAGTCACAATAAAAAATAAATACCCATTTTGAAGAATATATGATTGTTTTGATCAATCAAAAAGGCTAAGTTCTTCTCCAAAATTGATTTGCAGTCAGGGTATCACCAATTGAAGATAAGAGAGTAGGATATTTCGAAAATAGCCTTCAGGACCCGGTATGGGCACTTTGAGTTTCTGGTAATGTCTTTTGGGCAAACAAATGTCCCGACAGCGTTCACGGGTCTTATGAATCGAGTCTTCAAGCCGTTTCTTGACTCCTTTTTGATAGTACTCATTGAAGACATTCTTATATATTCACGAAGTGGAGAGGATCACGCTGATCACCTCAGGGCAGTTTTGAAGACTCTTCATCAGCACCAGTTGTATGCGATGTTCGCAAAATCTGAATTTTGGCTTGAATCTGTTACATTCCTGGGTCATGTCGTCTCCAGAGAAGGAATTAAGGTTGATCCTCAAAAGATTGCAGCGGTAAAGGATGGTCCTAGAGCTACCACTCCAACAGAGATTCGCATTTTCTTGTGTTTGGCCGGGTATTATAAGAGGTTTGTGGAGGGGTTTTCTACTCTTGACTCTCCATTAACTAAATTGATGCAGAAAGCGAATATGTTCCAGTGGTCTAACGCATGTGAAAGGAGCTTCCAAGTATTGAAATCAAGATTGACTACGACGCCGGTATTGACCCTGCTAGATGGTACAGAGGGGTTTGTGGTATATTGTGATGCTTCATGGATTGGGCTTGGGTGTGTGTTGATGCAACATGGTAAGGTTATAGCTTATGCTTCAAGATAAATTAAGAATCATGAAGAAAACTATCAAACACAGGACTTAGAGCTTGCGACGGTGGTATTTGCATTAAAAATTTGGTGATATTATTTATATGGGGTCCATGTAGATGTATTCACGGGCCACAAGAGCCTTTAATATATTTGCAAACAGAAGTAATTGAACTTAAGGCAGAGAAAGTAGCTTGAGTTTCTCAAGGATTATGACATCGACATTTTATATTATCCGGGAAAAGCTAATGTTGTGGTGGATGCTCTTAGCCGGAAATCCATGGGTAGTTTGGCATATTTGGAGGCTTGTCGGAGGCTGTTGGTTTGGGAGGTTCACCACTTACCTAGTTTGGGATTCGTCCGGCGGACTCTAATGGTGGAGGAGTAACTGTGCAGAATAGGGCAGAATCATCGCTTGTGGCGCAAGTCAAAGAAAAGCAATACAATGATCCATTGTTGGTACAACTCAAGGAGGGGATTCATAAGCATAAGACCATGGCTTTTTCTCTTGACATGGATGATGGTACAATACTGTACCACGGGCAACTATGTGTTCCAAAGGTAGATGGTCTTTGGGAAAGGATCATGGAAGACGCTCATACTTCTAGATATTCCGTGCACCCAGGTTCTACGAATATGTATCATGATCTCAGGGATGTTTACTTGTGGAGTGACATGAAGAGGGGTGTGGCGGACTTTGTGGCAAAATGTCCAAACTGTCAGAAAGTGAAGGCCGAGCATCAAAGGCCCGGTGGGTTGGCACAAAATATAGATATTCTAATGTGGAAGTGGGAAATAATCAATATGGATTTTATGGTAGACTTCTTACTAGTTAAATCTACCGGCATCGCCGAACAATATGCTCAATTGTATATCAAGGAAATAGTCAGGCTTCATGGCACTCGAGTTTCCATCATTTCTGATCGCGGGGATCCAGTACACAGCTAATTTTTGGAAGAAATTTCAGCAAGGTTCGGGTACGGAGGTAAATCTTAGCACAACCTTCCATCCATAGACCGATGGGCAGGCAGAGCGGACTATTCAGACACTTAAGGACATGTTGCGTTATTGTGTTCTCAATTTCAAGGGTAACTGGGATGATCATTTGCCGCTCATAGAGTTTACTTATAACAATAACTTCCATGCTAGTATTCAGATGGCACCATTTGAAGCATTGTATGGTATGGGATGTAGATCTCATGTTAGGTGGTTCAAAGTTGGAGAAGCTAAATTGATAGGACCAGGCCTCATGCATCAATCTATGGAAAAGGTTAAAATTATAAATGAGCGGCTGAAAACTGCTCAAAGTCGTCAAAAATCCTATTTGGATGTTCGTCGCAGAGACTTAGAGTTCAAAGAAGATGATTGGATGTTCTTGAAGGTCTCCCCAATGAAGGGTATTATGCGGTTTGGAAAGAAAGGGATGTTGAGTACGAGGTATGTCGGGCAGTGTAGAATCATTCATAGGATCGGTCAGATAGCATACAAGCTTGAGCTAGCACCTAAGATGTCATTAGTGCACCCGGTATGTCATGTGTCCATGTTGAAGAAGGTAGTTAGAGATCCGTCCGCTATTTTTTCGGTTGAGACCATTGAGGTTAATAAAGAATTGTCATATGAAGAGATTCCAGTTGCCATTCTTGATAGGCAAGTCCGGAAGTTGAGAAATAAAGAAATTACCTCTGTGAAAGTATTATAGCAAAACCAGCAAGTTGAAGAGGCTATTTGGGAAGGTGAGGATGAAATGAAAAATAAGTACCCTCATTTTCCTGAATAGCCATGTAATAGTTCTATGAAGTTGTTTCATATAAATTTTGTATCACTTATTCCGCTAATGTAAAGACATTCCTTTCAAGTTATATGTTGATTATGAGGCCACGGTTGGTGTCATTTTGTGTTCTGTCGTGTAATTTGATCATATATATGATGTTAAGATGTGTTTCTGGGGCTCTCTGACAGGTAGATAGGCCTAGATACAACGGAAACTCTAGCAATTTTTTTGGAAATTTGGGGAGTTAGGCAAATTTGGGGCTGATGGTATGTGGGTTGAAACACTGAAACTTTATAAGGTGCTATTAAGTGAACCTTGATCCTTATTCGAGAACGAATGATCTTAAGTGGGGGAGGATGGAAGGCACCTAAAAGTTTTAGCTTAAAACCCGGAATTTCGTAGTGCCAAGTTAGATTGATGTGTCATAGGTTCGGACTTTTTGGATTGAACAATACGCTATGGACCTAAAGGAAATGTTTTGCAGAGGAATGCTTTTCTGTGGCCCATTATGCAGCCGCATAATCACTCTGTGGACCGCATATTGGCCGAGAGTGAGGCAGAAAATTTTGACAATTTTGAGATCAGTTATGAAGCCAATTATGCGATCACATAATCATTTTGCGGGATTCATATTGGTCGCATGATTATCTTAGACTTTTCCAAGGGAAGTTCTGTGGTGCATTATGCGACCGCAGAACAGGTATGCAGAAGCATACTCGTCGCATACCTGGGCAGAAAATTCAAGCCCCGGAGGGCTACTTTTGATGTCACTTTGCGGGCCAAATAACCATTATGCGGTCGGTTATTGGATCGCAGATCTGTGTCGGGGCACCCCTTTTCTTATTTTAAGACCTGACCCTATTCTGTTAAAAACACATGTTATACACAATATTGAGCTATTTTCTTATATTTCTAGAGTGAGGGAGAGGGTTCATAGAGAGAGATCAAAACATCAAACTAGTATCCATCAATTCTTGATAAACACTTGAAGATTATCAAGAAGGTCCTCATATTGAAGGTAAGAATTTGTACCCTAGCTTTTGATTTCGAAAATCAAGTAAAAGGGGGGACGATTATTGAAATAATTACTAGGTGTGGGGGTAAGTATCTTACCTGCATGTATTCCTAAAATAGGAGGGAAGGTTGTGAACTAATAATGGGTGGAAGGATGGTAGGATGTTTCATAGAAATCCCATAAGAACAGTAATGCACACAAAGTGTTTGACAAAGTACTCTAGTAAGCTAGAGTTGCGATTATTCTCCTATTTTTGGATTCAATTTTGCTATATTATTTAAATAGATTGAAGTTGCTCAAAATGGGATCATCTAAATTTTTTAAAGAAAGCTCAATTGAGGTATGTATGGTTAAACTCCCCTCCTCTTAGAATCAAACCCCTAGTGTTCGGGAATTTGGTGTAATTTTCTAACTTGATAATGCTAGAATTGGCTGCCCTAATATGTTGTGTCAAACGATTCATGTTGAATAATTGTTCTAAATATTTATCATGCCATCATGCTATTTGGGAATGTGAGTGAAACGAGGAATCTGTGTTGAGAAAGGTTAAGAATTCATGTCATTAATTGAATAATGCTTGCTAAGCTAATTTGTATGAAAAGCCTCCGTGTGATTAAGATCTTTCAAGCTCTTTCCCTTATGTTTGCAATGCCTTGTATGATAGGCCATATTTATGTGATGACAATGTTATTGGAATGTATAAAAAGGGAAATTGAATCGTAAGATACACCAAGTGCCAGGAACGACCTATTAGACGAGGCTACTCGTGCCATGTAATGAAATATGGGAAGGAAATGTTAATCGAAATAAAGGATTGAAAGGATGATGTCTAAAGTAAGATGGACTAGCTTATCGGGCCATGATCGGACGCCATGATTCACACATGGTGGTAATTGTGCTGGACATAGTGATTGAAATCATGGATATGGATGATGTCACAAATGAGACGACCTAGTTGGTAGGGTCGAGATCGGACTCCGTGTGGGAACACATTGGCATTGTGGATCATGGCACATGGCACTAAGATTACCAAACAAATTAGATGAAAAGCGAGCCGAGAACTTATGTGATCACCTACTTGATCTTATAGTATTGTGTTATGCTTTTTTTATTGTACAACGTGACTATTTTCCGCTTTTATTTGTTTCCTTGTTCCTTCTATTAAGGTTGGTGTTTAGCTTTACATACTAGTACTATTTGACAGTACTAACGTCCTTTTTGTCGGCGGCGCTACATATTTGAATGGATGTAGGTTGTTCCATATCGGATAGTGCTGATCATAGCTAGCGGTGCCTCCTCTTCTCAGCGATCTTGGTGAGCCCCCTTTCTTCCAGAGGTTATGTAGTACATCTTTTGGCCATATGCTTGCACGTTTTGAGGTATAGCCGGGGCCTTATTGCCGGTATTATCATAACTGTCTTTTGTATTCTTAGAGGCTCCGTAGACATTTATGTGGGTTATGTAAGGGTATTGGAATGGGTCAGTGGACTATGTTGTATTTCTTTTTAAACTCACGTTCCACTAATTTTCCAATTGTATGTATTTTGGGAACTTAACCATGATGTAATGAAAATGCAGCAAAGCAAACTTGTAATGTTCTATATATATAATCCTTCCATTTCTTAACTAATGATAACGTGCCTTTTTTAATCAGAAACGAGTCGGGTAGCAATCATTTTATAGGCTTGCTCGACCGAGTTCACTCGGTTGAGTTCCGGTCGCGCTCCCCGAGGTTAGGGTGTGACACCTCACCTAGCGCAAACCATCAGACCGGAGACCTACACCTCCTCCCATAGAAAGCCTCATATGGAGCAATCTGAATACTCGAATGATAATTGTTGTTATATGAAAACTCCGCGAGCGGCAGAAATCGGTCTCATTAACCCCCAAAGTAAATGACACATGTGCGCAACATGTCCTCTAATATATGAATAGTGCGCTCGGGATGTCCGTCCGTCTAAGGGTGAAAAACTGTGCTCAACTCAACTTGAGTAACCAACTCTCACTGCACGGACCTCAAAAACTGCGATGTAAATTGAGTACCCCTATCGGAAATGATGGAAACTAGGACACCACGCAGGCGGACAATCTCTCGGATATAAATCTCAGCCAACCGATCAAAATTGTAAGTAGTACCAATTGGAATGAAGTGCGTGGACTTTGTCAGCCGATCCACAAAAACCCAAATAGCATCGAACTTCCTCGAAGTCTGTGGGATCCCAACTATGAAGTCCATGGTGATCCGCTCCCACTTCCACTCTGGGATCTGTAATCTCTGAAGCAAGTCACCGGGTCTCTGATGCTCATAGTTACCCTACTAATAGTTGAGACACTGAGGCAGGAACCCAACTATATCTTTCTTCATCCGCATAAATCAATAGTTATGTCTCAAATCCTGGTACATCTTCGCGGCACCCGGATGGATGAATATCGCGAGCTGTGGGTCTCCTCTAGAATCAACTCCAATAGAAATCTAAATGGGGCGTGGCTAAGTGGTAAGGCAACGGGTTTTGGTCCCGCTATTCGGAGGTTCGAATCCTCCGTCCCAAAACATATATATATATATATTCTATGAGAATATAGATTGTTTTTTTAACAATGTTCTGTTTAAAATCGAAATGTTAGCTGTAATGTGATTCTTGTTTCTGATTTTTTTCTTCGATGAATAATTTGTTTTTTCAAAAATTGAATCGAGATGCGAAAGAATCTATATTCCATATATCGAAGCCCATCTACAATAGGCACACATATCAGGCCTTGTGCTCAACACGCCATCAACACCAATAGTCGTGTCCCTAGCATCACCTCGTCGAACCCTGTCTTGAAGAACGAGCGGGTGGGGGTCATCATACTGACGCTCCCTGTTGCGGTCATAAAGAGAAGACCTGGAGAACATGCAAGCCAATACCCGACTCGGCTCAGAAATATCCAATCTATAAGCTGGCCCGCTAATGCCTGAACATCCAATGCCAAGGGTCTCTCTGTTGCAAGATATGCTAAACTCCCCAAACACTGCGCTTGGTGACTCAAAGCATCGGCCACCACATTGACCTTCCCGGGATGATACAAAATACTGATATCATAGTCCATAAGAAGCTCTAACCATCTCTGATGACGCAGATTAAGATCTTTCTGCTTAAACAAATGCTACAAACTCCGGTGATCAGTATAGATCTCACAATGAACCCCATACAAATAATGACGCCAAATCTTTAAGGCGTGAATAATGGCTGCTAACTCAAGATCATGGACAGGATAGTTCTTCTCACGAGTCTTCACCTGGCGCGAAGCATAGGAAATCACCCTACCCTCCTACATCAGAACACATCCGATTCCTATCCTCGAGGGATCTCAATACACGGTGTAAGAAACTTAAGTTGATGGAAAATTTAACAGTAGAGTTGTGGTCAAGGCAGTCTTGAGCTTCTGAAAGCTATCCTCAGACTCATCCGACCACCTGAATGGAGCACCCTTTTGGTTCAATTTAGTCAAGGGCGATACAACAGATGAATATCCCTCCACAAAGCTACTGTAATAACCCCATAAACCAAGAAAGCTACTAATCTTTGTGGCTGAGGACGGTCTACGACAACTATACACCGCCTCTATCTTCTTCGGATCCACCTGAATACCCCCACTGGACACCACGTTCCCTAAGAATGCTACTGAACCGAGCCAAAACTCATACTTGGAGAACTTTGCATAAATCTTTTCCTCCCCCAATCTCTGCAACACAACCCTAAAATGTTGAGCATGCTCCTCTTGGCTACGAGAGTACACCAGGATGTCATCAATGAATACAATAACGATCGAGTGAAAATAGGGCTAGAATACATTGTCCATCAAATGCATGAACACTGCTGGGGCATTGGTCAGCCCAAAAGACATTACCAAGAACTCATAATGGCCATAATGGGTCCTAAAAGTTGTCTTATGTATGTCCGAATCCCGAATCTTTAGGTTGTGATACCCGGACCTCAAATCAATCTTAGAGAACACCCTCACTCCCTCAAGCTGGTCAAATAGATCATCAATGCAAGGTAAAGGATACTCGTTCTTGATTGTGACCTTGTTAAATTTCCTGTAATAAATGCATATCCTCATGGAACCATCCTTCTTCTTCACAAATAGTACCGGTGCACCCCAAGGTGACACACTAGCCCGAATAAACCCCTTATCAAGGAGTTGCTGAAGCTGCTCTTTTAACTTCTTCAAATCCACCGGTGCCATACGATACACTAGAATAGAAATGGGCTGAGTGCTGGGCACCAAATCAATACAATATCCCTGTCAGGCGGGATGCCCTGCAGGTCTGCAGGAAACACATCCGAAAAATCATGTGCCACCGCAACAGAATCAATGGTAGGAATATATGCACTAACATCCCTCACCATAGCCAGATAGGATGGACAACCCTTCTCAAACATACGTTGAGCCTTCATATATGAAATCAACCTACTAGGTACATAGTCTACAGACCCGCACCACTCAACCCTCAAAAATCCCTGCATTTCCAACGTCACGGTCTTAGCGTGACAATCTATAGCAGCATGACATGGAGATAACCAATACATACCCAACATAACATAGAATTCAACCGGAGCAGCAAAAGGTCCACTCGGGTCTCCAAACCCCCAATAGTCCCCACAGATGACCGATATATGCATCCACAACTATAGTATCGCCCACATGTGTAGATATATGAACAAATGAAACTAAAGACTCACGGGCCACACCCATAAAATGAGCAAAATATGAGGAAACATATAAATACGTGGAACCAGGGTCAAATAATACCGAGGAATCTCGGTGGCAAATTTAAACAATACATGTAATCACATCATCTGAAATAATGAAATCTGGTATAGCAAGGAGTTCATAGAAACAGGGCTGACCACCACCTGATCGACCTCCCCCTCTAGAGCGACCCCTAGCTGACTGCCCGGGTGGTGAAGTAACTAGTGCTGATGTCGAAGGCTGACTCCTCTGCTGAGATGGACCCCCAAGATGACGAGGACATTACATCAACATATGCCCAAACTCCCCATACTCAAAACAACTCCCTGGTGCTAGTGATAGGGACTGAATGGAACCCCTAGTACCGGGATAACTGGTAGAAGAACCTGGCATGGAGGAGCCCTGCACTGATGGAGCACGGGACAAACTCAGGGCTGGGAGGGTACTGAGTGATGAGTGGCCCTAATGAGAACTGTGACAACTAGGGCCCGATGATGCACCACGGTGACCTGGGCGGGCTGACTGAGCATGCCTGAATGGGCAACCTCTGTTGTGCTGTAACTGACCCTCACGAGGAGCACCACTGAATCCACCCTGTCCACGAGCCGTCTTAGCTTCCCTACCAACCGTCTCCTAACCGCGAACCATCTCAATCTACTGAGCAATAACTACAACCTCATTAAAAGTAGCACCAGACACTCTCTCTTTGGTCATAAGCTATCGAATCTGAAAAGTGAGGCCATCTATAAGCCTCCTGATCCTCTCTCTGTCTATGGGAACCAACCAGATAGCATGATGGGCCAACTCTGCGAATCTTATCTCATACTGCGTCACAAATATCTCACCCTGACGAAGCTGCTCAAATTGTGTACACAGCTCCTCTCGGCAAGACTGAGGCACAAACTTCTCCAGCAAGATTGCTACCAAGTAAAGGGTGTTGTGTCGATAGGCCTACACCTCTCTTAAGACTCCAACAAACTGAATGCAGCCCCAGAGAATTGGAAGGTAGTGAATGAGACCCCACCGGTCTCAAGAATGCCTGCTGTACGAAGTATCCTCTAACACTTATCCAAGAAATCCTGTGCGTCCTCACCCTCTGCACCACTAAAAGATGGAGGCTGGAGTCTCCCAAACCTCTCCAATATACGCTGCTCATCCTCAGGCATAGCAGGTACCACATAATCTTGAGCAACTGCAACCGGCTGGGCTAGTGGTGCCCCCGGTGTCTGTAGTCCCTGAATAACCTGCTCAGGTGCGCGACCGGCCGGAGTATGAGTTCCTCCTCCGGCTTGAGAAGTAGTTGCGGCCGTAGAAAAATAGACCGCATTTGCAAGGCTAGTACACACTGACAGAATCTGAGCTAGGGCCTCCTGAAGGCAAGGAATCATAATATGAACAGGTGGTGCCTGAGCTGGTTCCGCTGGGACATCTACGACTGGGACCTGGTTCTGATCTGGAGCAACTGGAGGGTCTGCAGGTACTGACGCGGCTACTGTACGAGCTACACCTCTACCCCTACTACAGCCTCGACTGCGGCCTTGGCCTCTCACGGCCCTGGATGGTGGTGCTGTTGGCTGGTCCTCCTGACTAGTAGTGCGAGTCCTCACCATCTGTGAGAGAATGAAACAACAGAAGTTTAGTTACCAAAATCAACAGATTCGCACGACAAGAATTCAAGAAGGTGAAATTTTTCCTAAGGATTCTACAGCCTCTCAAAGATAAGTACAGACGTCTCCGTACCGATCCGCAAGACTCTACTAAACCTACTCATGACTTGTGAGACCGATGTAACCTAGGCTCTGATACCAACTTGTCATGACCCAAAACTAAATCCTGTCGTGATGATGCCTATCGTGGTACTAGGAAGGCTGACACACTTCCCAAACACATCGACATTTCATTTAAAATATAAGTAAAAGATTTTCATACTATAATCTTCATAAAAGAGTTCAAATCAAAACAAAATGCGGAAAAAATAGCCCGACATCAGGGTGTCTCTAAGTCATGAGCAACTACTACAATTTTCTGATAACAACAAGACTAACATAGTCCGAGGAAAGCCAAAAAAACACAACTAAGGGGAAGATAAGGAAGATGCAAAGTAGGGGTGCGATCGCTAGGCAACTACCTTGCTATCTCCGATGATCCTCTACTGAATATATCAACAACCGGCATTGTGGTAAGAAATGCCTAGATCTGCACACAAGGTGCAGGGAGTATTTTGAGTACATCAACTCAGTAAGTAACAACATCAAATAAAGGCTGAGAAGTAGTGACGAGCTATATGCAAGTATTGTTCATATCATGAAATTCAGTAAAGTACGACATGCTTTAAAACCAGAGTTTAAGTCAAATCAGCTTGTTTAAATCCTGTTCAGGTAAAAATCAATTAAAAATATCTTTCAACTGTTCTCAAACAGTGACTCAAGGAAGTTATGAGCACAAATGATGAAATCATACACCGCCCCTCGAGCAAAACATCACTGAGTCCTCCCAATGACTCCAACCTCACAATCACTCATGCCTCCTAATCACTCAGCACTCGGCACACGTAGTCAATAGTTACATGCGTTCACTAGGGGGGTGTAAAGACTCCGGAGGATCTCGTTAATCCCAAGCGCTATATCAATGCCCATGATGGCAAAATCAATGAAACATGTTGCGGTGTGCAGCCCTATCCCATAAATGTCCTGACAAATTAGGCCCTCGGCATCGCTCAGTAATAAATCCCTGCAGTCTCTCGGGCTCTTAGAAATTAAAGTAATCATCCCAACAACATTTATTTGATGCATCAAATAGAATAACAAAGACTAAGATATGTTGTAACAAAATGCATGAACATGGCTGAGTACAGGTTTTCAACCAAAACAGTGAGAGGACAACAAGAAAACATCTCTAAGGGTCCAACAATACATGGAATCTAGCATGATTTACAGTAAATATTTCTAAAACACATAAAGAGCGTATAGCTACAACGGGTTATGCAATTTTACAGTTGCTATGGGACGGACCAAGTCAAAATCCCCAATGTTGCACGCCCACACGCCCGTCACCTAGCATGTGCGTCACCTCCAAATAGTCACATGACACAAAATTCGGGGTTTCATACCGTCAGGAATAGATTTACAACCGTTACTTACCTTAAACCGAGAAAATCTCTACTCCATGATGCTCTTGACTCTCGATTCGGCCTCCAAATGCTCCGAATCTAGTCACAACCAATACCATACATTAATATATGCAAAGGGAATCAATTCCACAAGAAAAACTACCAAATTAGACTCAAAACCCGAAATTGGCTCAAACCCAGCCCCCGAGCCCACGTCTCGAAATCTGACAAAAGTTACAAAACATGAAAGGCAATTCACTCACGAGTCTAACCATATGAAATTTATCAAATCCAACATCATTTGGTCCCTCAAATCCCTAAATTACACTCTCCAAAATCTCGATCCCTAACCCCCTATTTTACTCCTAAATCCCACTAATTTGATGAGAAAACAACGGAAAAACACCATAGCTAGGGGTAATAGAGCTCAAGTAACTTAACATAGTGAATAACTTTAAATCCCCTTCAAACATCAACCCTAAAGCTCTGAGGTCTGACTTGAAAATGGTGGAAATGAGCAAAAATCACGAAGTCCCCTTTTTATACCATCTGCCCAGTAAATCCGCACCTGCGGTCCACTTTCACGCTTCTGCGACACCGCACCTGCGGAAATTCCATCGCAGGTGCGAAACTCACTTAGAATCCCAGGTTCCGCATATGCGTCCAAACCTTGCACCTGCGATCGCGCACCTGCGCATCTCCCTCCGCATTTGCAGAACCGACCAAACTCTTCCTTTCCGCATCTATGCCCTAGGTCTCGCACCTGCGGTCTTGCAAATGCGGCAGCCTTCTCGCACCTGCGGTTCCAGCCTAGCTCAACACTGTCCGCATCTGCGACCTTTCACGCGCTTCTGCAATCTCGCACCTGCGGCTCCCTCTCCGCAGGTGCGGAAAAACACCAGCAACAACAGTTCAGCTGCATTTCCAAATTCCTAAACCTCCCGTTAGCCATCAGGAATCACCCCGATCCCCTCGGGACCTCAACCAATATACCATCAAGTCATATAACAACATACAAACTTATCCAAACCTTTGAATCACCCAAAACAACATCAAAACACTAAATCACCCTCGGATTCATGCCTAAGAACTTCTAAACTTCCAAATTCCACAAACCACGCCAAAGCCTATCAACTACGTCTGAATGACCTAAAATTCTACACATACGTCAAAAATAACACCACGAACCTACTCCAACTTCAAAAAATTCATTCCGACCCTGATATCAAATTTTCCACTACCGACCAAAATCCCCAAATTTCCAACTTCTGCCAATTCAAGCCTAATTCTACTACGGACCTCCAAATCACATTCCGGGCGCGCTTTCAAGACCAAAATCACCTAATGGAGCTAATGGAACAATCAAAATTCAAATTCGAGATCATTTACACATAAGTTAACATCCGATTGACTTTTCCAACTTAAGTTTCTAAATAAGAGACTAAGTGTCTCAACTCACTCCGATACCACTCCGAACTCGAACCAACTAACCTGGTATATCATAATATAACTTGAAAAACCCAAAAGGAAGATTATATGGGAGAAACAGGGCTATAACTCTCGAAACAACCGGTCGGATCGTTACATTATATTAATAGGATTCCTAAAGGTAATCATGTAGGATTCCTAGCGTGTAGTATTATTTCCTCAAACTAATAGGATTATAGGGCTAATATCTAAAATTTCGGTTATGTCCTTTTATTATGAGTTATTTTTTAAACCGGCATTGTATTCATGCTTTTATTATATATATATATCTTATCACGACCCCAAATCCACTAGTCGTGATGGCACCTAACCCAACCCGCTAGGTAAGCCAACTAATATCTACCAAATTCCAATAATATTAACAAGACAATTAAACAAAAGTAATTTACTGAATCTTATACATTTCCCAAAGACTGGTAGTACAAATTATGAGCTTCTAAGAATAGAGTTTACAAAGTTGATAGGAACTAAATACATCTTCTACTTGAAAAGTACATAAACATAGTTCTATGAATCTAAGGCCACCATGAACAAGAGGCAGCTACAACAGGAATACAGTTACATCTTCAATCCCAGCTCTCGTCGATCATAGCAATATCATCAGTCAACATCTGCACGCAAGGTGCCGAAGTGTAGTATGAGTACAAGCGACATCATGTACTCAGTAAATAACAAACCTAATCTTAGGTTGAAAGTAGTGACGAGCTAACAACAAGGTCGGGTCCAATACCAATATTCCACAACAGTTCATAACAACATAATACAAGTAATAAAAGAGGTACCTCAGAAGTAAGATGCTAAGTCGTTGACAGTTCTAGAAAAATGGGCATGCTTTTCAAGCATCTCAGTGAAACCTCAAATCTTTTACCAAAAATGCCAAAAATACGAGTAAGTTTGAAAACTGTAAATTTTCCAAATATATTTTCCACAATAAATAAGATTTTTTATTTATTTTCCAGATAACAAGTGAAAAAAATAACTCTCTATGCCTACATATCAATGTGTGTAAAAAAATCATGAATGACGTGATACTATATAGCATGAGAAAAATGAATCTCTATGCATGTATGTCATGTGTGCATGCAAATGCCATGTATATTAGAGATGAATCATGTACTCGCACTCTCAGAGTACTCAATCTCACTGTCTCGCATCCTCTCTCACTGTGCTAAATGCTCAACACACTCAATCACTCAGAGCTGTACAATAACCGGTACGGTGTGCAGCCCGATCCACATATATTTATAGTCGACGGCGCTCACTGGGGGTGTGCAGGCTCGGAGGGGCTCCTTCAGCCCAAGCACTATATCGCTACCGCGTGCAGCCCGGGCATCCCGTTGAGGCGAACAACCCGATCCATAATATATATATAAGTATCCTAAGGCTTGTTGTGGCGTGCAACCCAATCCATATACATAAAAATATAGCCCTAAGTCTTGTTGCAACATGCAACTCGATCCACATACATAAATATATAGCCCAAAGGCTTGCGCGTGCAACGCCATCTATATACATAAAATATAACCAATATATCGATGCAGCGTGCAGCCCAATCCCATAATGTCACTCTCGCTCAGGCCCTCGGCGTCACTCAGTCATCAACCTCTCCAGTCTCACTCACGGGCTCAAAATATCATGAAACTAGCCTGACAAAAATGATATGATGCATCGATAAATAATATCTGCGACTGAATTATGGTATGAATGCATGGATATGACTGAGTACGAAATATTAATGAAATCAGTGAGACTATAGTAAGAAACGACCACTATGGGTCCAAACAATATTCACATAATGCCTAAACATGATATCTAGCATGATTGACAGCTTAACTACTTTATCACATAGTGAAAACAAGGATATCAACAAACTAGGACCACTAAACAATGCCATAAAAGCAACAATGACCCAATTCACATGGTGCACACCCACACCCCCATCACCTGACATGTGCGTCACCTCAATACCAATGACATAACACGTATTGCGGGGTTTCATACCCTCAGCACTAAGTTTAGAAGAGTTACTTACCTTGAACAAGCCAATACAAATGTCAAGCAAGCCAAGTGATGCTCCAAAGATTCCATCATGCGCGTAGCTACCTCTGAACAGCTGAAAACTAACCAAAAATAACTCAAATACATCAAACAACGCTAAAGGAACAATTCCCAATCGAAAAAGGTCGAATCTTTAATCAAAAGCCTAAAATAGACCAAAAAGCCCAACCCGGGCCCGCACCTCGGAACCCCAGAAAACTCACAAAATCTATCAAGCCATTTAATTATGATTTCAACCATACTAGTTTCACTCAAATATGACTCCGAATCGATGTTCAAAACTCAAAATTTTATATAATGATACTTTAGGCCAAAACTCTTAATTTCCTCTTTAAAAGATCATCAACCAAATATAAAATCAAATATAGGTTCACGAAATATAACCAAAACCGAGTAGAGAATATTTCCAAAAATTCATAGATGAAAATCGCCTCGAAAATTGCCCAATTTCGAGCCCCTAACTCAAAATATGTTAAATAAACAAAACCCTCGTTTAACAGCATTCTACCTCGTTTCTTGTGCAAAAGATCTGGAAACTCGCTTTTGATGCCTCCAATGGATTCCTTGTGAAATTATAGCCAAGTTAGGCTCTTGAATTACTCCATTTGACTTTATATTGAAGGAGATATGTTGGTTTCAATATTTGAAAATAGTGCAGATTTTTAAATGCGAAATCTGTGGCAATTTCGTGAAAACATCTGGCAACCAAATTCTTAGTAAAATGACCATAAACTCCTCATACGAGGTCCAAATTCGACGACTGTTTTTGTTATGGCTCTGTAATTATGATACAGATCTAATGCTTTAGTAAGAACAAAAATTGGAGCTCATTTTAATATAGTACCATTTATACTTGAAGAAACGACGTCGAAACATAATAAAACGAACGTAACACAACCCAAACCTATCTGAAACTCACCCAAGCCCCTTAGGATCCGGTGCGAACATAGAAAAAAGTCCCATAAATAACACATACCTACTCAAGGCCTCAAATCTCGCATAACAACATCGAAACGATGAATCGCACCCCATATAAAACATAATGAACTTTTGCAAACCTTCAAATACTAATTTTTGCCAATTAGTGTCGAATCTTTCGAGAAATATCCAATGGAAAATCCAGGCATACACCCGAGTCCAAAATTACCATCCGGACCTAATGGAACCATCAAAACTCCAATCTGAGGTTAAATGCTTAAAAGTCCAACTTGGTCAACTGTTCCGACTTAAAACTTCAAAATCGATTCCGTACAACCTGAAAAACAAAACCGACGATTCATACAAGTCATAATACATAATACGGAGCTACTCATGCCCGTAAACTACCAAGCAAAGTGCGAATTCTCAAAATGACTGGCCGGTTCGTTACATTCTGCCCCACTTAAACATACGTTTGTCCGCAAACGTGCCAAGAGTTGTTTCGAAAACCGTAAAACCGTCGTACAACCTGACCATGCACATACCCGTGGGTGATCCCACGTCTCCCTATCCCATATAGGTCCAATAACACAACATAACTGAACTTTGTTCAATTCGACCAAGCCCACAAGTGTTAGAATCAAATTTCCAATCATCCGAAATTTCCTATAAGATCTAAATCTTGCAAACTACACACTATATAAGTCTGAACAAACTGTATCAAGCCATAACCATTCCAAGACATAATCACATGATATACCTCATAACTCAAATACCCATAGCAATAGTTTCTAACCACTGTAGTTTTTTAAAAATAAATCTGGTACTGGTAATAAACTTCATATCAAACAAAACCTCGCTTTAAATTCTTCGTACACTGCCGATGATGAAAGAAACACGCATAATTCATAATCATTCATCAGATCAACACGTCTTGGAGCTCCAATTCCTTCGACAAGAACTACAACCATATTCTAGGCCTATCGGAAACATTATCCTTCCAAATATAACGCAATCAGATCCGATAGCACCCATTCTAGGTCTGATGACCTCATCTCATCCAACACAACCACTCTAGTGACATGCCACATCAATACAATCTAAAGCCACAACCTGTGCAATTCGTGCACCAATAAGCAACAAGCCAAGTGTACTCAATCATAGAAAATGACTCAAACAAGAGAACCGTGCCGCAAGCTCAACAAGTACTGCCACAACGAGATGCTAAAAACCCATCACACGCCGTAGAACCATAACACATGAATCTAATACAAGGGATCATATCTCAACATGACTCCGCCGCAATGCATGACCACATCCAAACAATGGTCCATATGAATTACCTCAAGCTACCCTGCTCAAAATCAATAACCACGTGCAACTCAACGTCAAGTACCCAAGGTGCATGACCATAACCACGGAGAAGCAAATGACACAATGACACACAAACCCGAAAGAACATAACTAGTGAGCAATTGATCATGCATCACCCAAATACCCATCTCGCTGAAATTTCGCTATAAGGCCCCAATATAAACGCACCATGTGTGCATATAACCAATGAATCACAACCCCTCATAGCATAGAAGTGTAACTCACATAACATTTCAGAACATGAATAAGTTTGACGACAAACGATTGGTACATCCCTCAACCATAACATTATGGAGCCAACCAATCCGACTCAGTGTATAATACACATCCTATTTGGGCCTACCAATGGGCCCCAACTCGACTCTGGTCACCCACAAATAGATAAATAACCCTCCGAAAGTCCACAATGACTTAATCATAACGCATACTATCATCTGACTAGCTTCGGCCATGACTTCCAGTCCACAACCATGAGAGAATCCGCTCCTGAGAACTCCCAGTCTCCAAATCCATAGAACACACGAATATGATCCCAACACCACTGCAGAATGTCTAACACAGCTCTCATACCTTCCACATAGCAAAATTCGAGTATCAGCAGTCGATCAACTAGGAGAGTGTCGCAGTACCAGTGAAGTATACATACATCAAAATACATTGTCCCTTATGAAAGGTATACTCTCATCAAACCATACCAAATAGTAATATCATTTACCAAGTCATCTGAAACCGTCCATGCTGCCTACAAATTTTTTTATGACCTTCCCTTCATAAATGAACTGTGATCCAGCACATTTAAATCTCAATCTCTCACAACACACCGCATCCACCATGCTATCACATGAAAAATACAAAAACTTCATAGACCACTCCGAGTTCCAAGCAACTACATACCCCATTAGCCAATGAACTTCCATTTGATTTCATCTGCGAGAAATTCATTATACACCACATGGTCCTCATGCCAGTAGGAAATATACCTTTCAAGCCGTGGTAGAAACCATTGGGAACTCTTCGAAAAGCCATTTGCTCATAAACAATCTATGAGAATTGAATCTCTCTAACTCAACCAGCAACGCAGGTCGCCAAAACCCAAGAGCATTGGTACGAAACACCTGTAGAGACTAGTCACGTCATAAGTTCTCAAAGAACTAATTATACTCGTTATTGTGCTGATCGAACCTATTACCAAGCTATCCTATTTCTCCAAGTTATTTCCGAATTGCCTTCAAATTGATACTTCTCCTTGATAGAAACCACGATCCCTAAAAAGAATTCACCACACAAGACACCCTAGTATAAAACCAAAATGACCTACGGCCCATAAGCCGTTGACTTCCTATTAAGCACACAGAAGCACCACAACAGAGGCACCCAATCTAAAGAACCTTATGTGAACCTAAAATTGTTTCCTTCACCTTCTTGATAAGGAAATGCATAATCCCCATGATATAAAAATGCCATAAGTCTCGACACCGTCCAATGTAACTCCCAGTTTCTAGCCATATACTAATCTTGAAAATTCCAAATCGTTACATTTAAATCTTGAATCCATTAGACCCATTCTCGAGAGTCATCCACTCTACTCAAATCTCAAGAGAACTGACCCAACGGATTGAACGACCTGTGCCACATTAGCACACCAACACCCAAGGGAGTAACCCACACTCCTAAGCAACCGAGCAAATTCCTACTCATCGCACACTGCATCCTTTACTAATAACAACTCAATTGTTTAATGATTCACATATACCCATAGAGTATAATACAAGATGTATCTAGAAATTTCTTTTACTCGGATCATTCTCAAACTCCACCTCTACAAGTCATAACTGATTCACCTGTATACCTCAAACTGAAACCAATACAACACATAATCGTGAAATCAACTTATCAATAGCAAACTCACCCACTTGGATCAATTCCATAGATCAAAATACACAATAACTCACAATGCCCATACTCTATTACTGCCACAATAGTGTAGTGAGATTCAACTAAATCCTTCATGAGCTCCTGTAACGCAAACCATTTAATACTTCAAATTATCTGCAAATCCTGCATTCACTCTTGAAATAGTCAATCCAACTTCCACAAGCAATCTAAACCAAAATTGCAACATATATCATTCACTAGTAAAAGATAACTCTCTACAAAACATCATAGGGACCACACAACCTCAGGACACCCTTGTGGAGGTAACCCACTTGCTTTGCCTCAAATTGACATCTCTCTATACTCTTCCACAATAATAACTATTAATCTATCACTTAATCTTCCGGAGTCTGAACTCATAACACGACATGAGAATCTAATTCACTCCACAACTAAACAACATGAGAGGTCCTTCAACACACCCATAACTCGAGTCCATATGCCAAATCAAAACACAAATCAAACACCCAATACTAAATTTCAATTAAACTATTCCCATCACATTCAACAACCTTAACACATCTCGTAGTCACATCATACTCACCACATAGCCATCCAACCACTCATCGAACCACATAGTCCATTCATAGGGACACTACCGGACGTATAAGTCCAAAATCACGTGCTCACACAATCGAAACCTCTGTGCTCAAGCTACAGTCACCACCCGGCCTCAAGTCCTCAAGACTAGCCCATCATCAACACACTAAAATCACATATCGCACCTAATCCATGGAATTACAAGCCGCCGTTGCACAACTGATATGAAGCACTCATGTGCGTGGAAGGAATTCAAAGAGTTACGCTTCAAGTTGAATCAATGAGGCACGATAAGGAAAGAAAGATGGGAAGTTTATCCTAAATTCCATGTAGCCTCTGGAAGATAGGTATGGAAATCATCATACCGATCCGCAAGACACTTGCTCATGACTTGTAGAACCTCTGAACCTAGAGCTCTGATACCAACTTGTCACTATCCAAAATCCACTAGTCGTGATGGCACCTAACCTAACCCGCTAGGCAAGCAAAATAATATCTATCTAATTATAATAATATTCACAAGGCAATTAAACAAAAGTAATTTATTCGATCTTATACATTTCCAAAAGGGCTGGAAGTACAAATCATAAGCTTCTAAGAATAGAGTTTACAAAGTTTATAGGAAGTGAATACATCTTCTGCTTGAAAAGTACATAAACAGAGTTCTATGAATCTAACGCTACCATGAACAAGGGGAAACTACAACAGGAGCGCAGTTACATATTCAATCACAGATCCCGTCGATGACAACAACATCATCAGTCAACATCTGCATGCAAGGTGCATAAGTGTAGTATGAGTACAATCGACCCCATGTACTCAATATGTAAGCTAATCTAAGATTGAAAGTAAAGACGAGCTAACACAAGGTCGGGTCCAATACAGATATTCCACAACAGTTCATACCATCATAATACAAGTAATAAAATAGGTATCTCAAAAGTAAGATGCTCAGATCATTCACAGTTCTAGAAAAATGGGCATGCTTTTCAAGTATCTCTGTGAAACCCCAAATATTTCCACAATAAACTGTAATTTTTCCAAATATTTTTTCCACAGTAAATAAGATGTTTTATTTTCTTTCCAGATAACAAGTGAAAAAAATACATATCTATGCCCACATATCAATGTGTGTAACAAAAATCATGAATGAAGTGATACTATATATCATGAGGAAAATGCATATCTATGCATGTATGTCATATGTGCATGTAAATGCCATGTATATAAGAGATGAATCGCGTACTCGCACTCTCATAGTACTTAATCTCACTGTCTCGCATCCTCTCTCACTGTGCTCAATGCTCAACACACTCAATCACTCAGTGATATACAATAATCGCAGCGGCGTGCAGCCCTATCCACACATATATATAGTTGAATGCGGCGTGCAGCCCTTCAGCCCAAGCGCTATATAATTGCGGCATGCAGCCTGATCCAATCTCATTGTAACGTGCAACCCAATATATAATATATATATATATATATATATATGTGTGTGTGTATATATATGTGTATATACATGTGTATATACATATAAGTAGCCCTAAGGCTTGTTGCGGCGTGCGACCCGATCCATATACATAAATATATAGCCAAAAGGCTTGTTGTTGCAGCAACCTGATCCATATACAAAAATATATAGCTCGAAGGCTTGTTGCGATGTGCAACCCGATCCATATACATAAAATATAATCAATATATCATAGCGGCGTGCAGCCCGATCTCATAATGTCACTCTCACTCAGGCCCTCGGCCTCACTCAGTCATCAATATCTCCAGTCTCACTCACAGGCTCAAAATATCATAAAACTAGCCCGACAAAAATGATATGATGTATCAATAGATAATATATGATACAAAGTTATGGTATGAATGCATGGATATGACTGTGTATGAAATATCAATGAAAACAGTGAGATGACAATAAGAAACGACCACTATGGGTCCAAACAATATCAGCATAATGCCTACACATGATATCTAGCATGATTGAAAGCTTAACTACATTATCACATAGTCAAAACACAGATTTAATCAAAGTAGGACCACTAAACAGTGCCATAAAAGCAACAGAGTCCTAATTCATATGGTGCACGCCCATCACCTAGCATGTGCATCACCTCAATACCAATCACATAACACGTATTGCGGGGTTTCATGCCCTCAGCATTAAGTTTAGAAGAGTTACTTACCTCGAACAAGCCAATACCAATGCCAAGAATGCCAAGTGATGCTCCGAAGATTCCATCACGCGCGTAGCGACCTCCTAGCGGCTCAAAACTAACCAAACGTAACTCAAATACATCAAAGAATTCTAAAGGAACCAATCTCAATCGAAAAAGATTGAATCATTAATCAAAATCGCAAAATCGACCAAAAAGCCCAACCCGGGCCCGCACCTCGAAACCCGAAAAACCCCAAAATATCCAACAAGTCATTCCATTATGTCCAACCATACTAGTTGCACTCAAATACTACTTCAAATCGATGTTAAAAACTCGAAATTTCATATTATGATACTTAAGGCCAAAACTCCCAATTTCCTCTTTAAAAATTCATCAACCAAAGCTAAAATCGAAGGTAGACTCACGAAATATAACCAAAACCGAGTAGAAAACACTTTCCCCAATTCATATGGTGAAAATCACCTCGAGGATTGCCCAGTTCCGAGCCCCCAACACAAAATATGTTAAATGAACAAAACCCTCATTTTAAAACTATTCTGCCACGTTTCTTGTGCTAAAGAATCTCGAAACGCACTTTTGATGACTCCAATGGATTTCTTGTGAAATTATAGTCAAGTTAGGCTCTTGAATCACTCCATTTCACCTTATATTGAAGGGGATATATTTGTTTGAATATTTGGAAATCGTGCAGATTTTAAAATACGAAATCAGTGGCAATGTCGTAATTAATCTGAAAAATCTGTCAATCCAATTCTTAGTAAGAAGACAATAAACTCCTCATACAATGTTCAAATTTGATGATTCTTTTTGCTATGGCTCATTTGTTACGATACAGATCTAATGCTTTAAGAAAAAATAGAAATTGGAGCTCATTTGCTTTACCATTTATGCTTGAAAAAACGACGTCGAAACATAAAAAAACGTGCGCAACACAACCCAAACCTATCTGAAACTCACCCGAGCCCCTTGGGACCCGGTCCAAACATACCAACTAGTCCCATAAATAATACAGACCTACTTGAGGCCTCAAATCATGGGCATATGCCCAAGTGCAAAATTACCATCCGGACCTAACAGAATCATCATACTCCAATCCGAGGTCATATGCTAAAAAAGTCCAACTTGGTCAACTCTTCCAACTTAAAGCTTCCAAATCGATTCCGTACAACCTAAAAACCAAAGAGTAGTAGTATGGAATTTCTTCGGAATTCTGTCGCTTTGGGCTTCACATAGAGGCAGTTGTACCTATGCTAAAACGTGGAAGAGAAATGTGAAAGAGATCGGGAAATCAGAGGTTGCACCTGTCCTGAAGCCAAAAAATGGTATTCTCAATGTAAAGAGTATTAGTATGGACATTCTTCAGAATTTTTTGTCGCTTTGGGATTCACATAGAGGCAGTTGTAGCTATGCTAAAACATGAAAGAAAAACGTGGAAGAGATCGGAAATATGAGATCGCACGTGTCAAGAAGCCAAAAAATGCTATTCCCAAAATACACTTACTACCCCAAGCTCCTCTCCTTAGTCGCTTCTATAATAGAAGTAACACACACACACGCGCGCGCGCGCGCACGCACACACGTATATATATAAAGACTAGTAGTATGGACTTTCTTCGGAATTCTTTCACTTTTGGCTTCACATAGAGGTAGTTGTACCTATGCTAAAACGTGGAAAAGAAACGTGAAAGAGATCAAGAAATCAGAGATCGCACGCGTCCAGAAGCCAAAAGATGCTATTCCCAAAACACCCTTACTACCTCAAGCTCCTCTCCTTAGTCGCTTTTATAATAGTAGTAAAGTAAAGTAGTAGTATGGACTTTCTTCGAAATTCTGTCGCTTTGGGCTTCACATAGAGGCAGTTGTACCTATGCTAAAACGTGGAAGAGATCGAGAAATCAGAGATCACACATGTCCCAAAACCCAAAAATGCTATTCCCAAAATACCCTAACTACCCCAAGCTTCTCTCCCTAGTCGCTTCTATAATAGTAGTAATATATGTGTGTATATATATATAGATAGATACACATACATATATATACACACACACACACACACATATTGGTATATATATAAATACATACATACACACACGTTGTGTTGGGTTGGTCGGCTCGGGTTCAGAGTGATCTTTGGAGAGAAATGAGACACTCAGTCTCTTAAGTTGGATATTTAGTTGGATAAGTCAACCGGAAGTTGACTTATAAGTAAATGATATCGGGATTTGGTTTTTATATTTCAGATAGCTTCGTTAGATGATTTTGGACTTAGGAGTAGGTTTGGAATATTATTAGGAGGTCAGTGGTGGAATTAGACTTGAATTGGTGAAATTGGATTTTTTGGTGATTTTCGATCGGCAGAGGAAATTAGATATCGGGGTCGGAGTGGAATTCCAAAAGATGGAATAGGTTCGTAGTGTCATTTGATTTGTGTGTGCTAAATTTCAGGTCATTCGGACTTGGTTTCGCTGGGTTGGGTATCGTTGCCGAATTTCGGAAGTTTAGAAATCCTTAGGCTTGAATTTCGGGTTAATTTTGTGTTTTGATGTTGTTTTGAGTGTTCCCGGGGTTCGACTGAGGTTGGATGATGCTGCGTGAGGTGTTGGTATATTTGTTTGAGTCCCCGAGGGGCTCAAGATGATTTCGGATAGCCATCGGGGAGTTAGAACTTGGGAAGTGCAGCTATTGCTGCAGTTCTAGTTTGGCCGCACCTGCGGCTTTGGAACCGCAGGTGCGAGCTCTGCAGGTGCGATAGTGGGGCGCATGTGCGCTGAGTTCCGTAAGTGAGGTTTGGCCCCCGTATTTGCGATAACCACAGGTGCGCTTATGCGACCGCAGGTGTGTAGGCTGGTAGTTTAATGAAGAATCGCAGGTGCGGGTATTTTTCGCATATGCGAAGGTCGCAAGTGCAAAATATTGACCACATATGAGGTTTAGCTGGGTAGAAAGCTATATAAGGACCCCTTCGCGAAATGGGGTTATTTTTCCACCATTTTTGTTCGGATTTGGAGCTTTTTGAGGTATTTTGAAGAGGGATTCAAAGGGAATCACATTGAGGTAATGTTTCTGGACCTAAAACTTGATTCTATGGTAATTTTTAACTATTTAAGCATGAAGTTGTGAGATTTAATGGTGAAAAATTAGGAAAATTAGGGATTGAAACTAAGACTAAGAATTTGGGTGATTGAGGGGTCAAATGAAGTTAGATTTTCATGAATTATCTATGCATGGACTCGTGAGAGGATAAGGATTCTGGTGATGTGATTTGTATCGGATTCCGAGATGTGGGCTCGGGGGTCGGATTCGGCCAATTTCATAAATTTTTATGTAATTTGATTTTTTTCGCGTGAGTTTTGTTCCTTTAGCATGTATTGATGTTATGAATCTGATTTTGAATAGATTTGGGGCGATTTGTGGTTGAGTCGAGCGGCAAGTGCATCGTGGAGTAGATTTTCATCATTTTTGAGGTAAGTAACAATTGTAAATCTAGACATGAGGGTATGAAACCCAAAAATTTCGTACTATTTTTATAAATAAGGTGACACACATGCTAGGTGATGGGCGTGTGGGCCTGCACTAGTAGGGATTGTGACTTGGTCCTTCCCGTGGCAACTGTAGAGTTGCGAATTTGATAAATGTTATATGATTTTCATGTGTAAATGGTTCTGTTAACATGGGCTGAATGCCATGTTTGGGGCTCTGTGCCGTACTGTTTGGACCCTCAGAGGTATTTTTCTATTGTCCTCACACTGTTTTTGATAGAAAATATATTTCTAGTCATAATTTATACATGTTTATTGGTAAATCCTGTTCATCACTCTATTTTTAAATATGTGAAAGATATTTTGGGCTGAGTTCCCTCAGTTTTGTAGTGAAATGCCCGAGTGGCTCGTGAGGTTGATGACTGAGCGAGGCCGAGAGCCGGAATGTGGGGATATTTATGGATCGGGCTGCACGTTGCAATGTTATATATATATATATATATACGGATCAGATTGCACGCTTCAGCATTATATATATATATATATATATATATATATATCGATCGGGCTGCATGCTGCAGCGATATTAGGTCGGGCAGCATGCCGCAATGATATAGCACTTGGGCTGTAGGAGCCTTTCCGGAGTCTGCACACCCTCAGTGAGCGCAGCGACTATATATTTATGGATCGGGCTGCACGCCGCAACGGTTACTATATTGTACTTACAGAGCGAGTGTTGAGTGGGAGTTCTGATTGATGAGTTATGAGTCGCGAGTGACTGAGAAGCTTGCCCGAGGGGCTATATCTGGGTGATACTTATCCTGATGGGCATTTTTTATGAAATTAATGTTTTCACTCTTCTTTTATACCGAGCCTCTATTGAAAAATGTCGAACAAATGTTTTAAAAAACGTTCATTGAAACAAGAGTTTTTACGAGATGTTCGGAATTTAATTACTTATTTGATCTTGTTATTCCCACTGAGGTTTTTAGGTTATGAGATTTATATGATTTTAAATGCTCGTCACTGCACTCAGTCTTTAGTTACATTTGTTACTTACTGAGTTGGCGTACTTACATTACTATCTACACCTTGTGTGCATATTCAGCTGCCATGGCAGAGTGAGAGCTGATCTTTCCTTATTTTTTAGCATACCGGATATTTGTGAGGTAACTTCACGGCGTCCGCAGCCTTGCCTTTCTCCTTCCTATTTATTTAGTATTTCCATTCTCAGACCTATCTTGTATTCAGGAGATAATATCAGATTGTATTTTCTTTTAGTTTTTCATGACTAGTGACTTCGGGATTTTGAGGTTGTATTTAATGTTTAGTATACCCTTGCTTGCTTTGAAATGCTTAAACGGAAATTTTACGAAATATTGGATTAGTAATGAATTAAATGAGAATTTCCTATGCTATATGTAGTGAATTGGATATCCTAATATCACCATAGGCACCATCAAGGTCAGGGTGGTTTTGTGGTCGTGACAAGTTGGTATCAGAGCCTAGGTTCCACAGGACTCACCAGTCATGAGAATGTTTTGTAGAGTCTTGCGTATCGGTACAGAGACGTCCGTACTTATCTTCGAGAGGCTGCGGAACCCTTAGGAAGAATCTCACATTATTGAATTCTTGTCGTGTGAATCTATTTATTCAGCCAAAAGCGTAACTCTTTCAATTATTCTTATATATTCGGATGCGCATGTGAGCGCTCGGTATCAACTTTGTATCGACAGCTCGTGAGTTCCATGGATGAGGTGCGAGATTGATTTTAACATGTTTATAATGGGCCAGTCTGGAGGACTGAAGGCGAGGTTTTGTCTGTGGCTTGAGTGCTGAGATTTCGATTGTGTTAGCACGTGCATTGGGGACTTGTATGTCCATTTGTGTCCTTATTGGTGGGATTTTGTGACTGGATGAATATGTGGTGAGTGTGATTTGATTGTGAGATGTGTTCAGATTGTTTGATTGTGACAAAAAGAATTGGATGAAGATGTAGCAAGAACTATTGAGTGTTTGACTTCTGTCTTGAGTTGGCATATGGTCTCGAGTTGTGAGCGCATTGGAGGACCTCTCATTTAGTTTAGTTGTGGAGCGAAGCAGATCTTCCTGTGGTGTTATGAGTTCTAGGTGATGTCTTTTGGGCTGACCAATGCCCCAGTAGCGTTCATATATTTAATTAACAGTGTATTCAAGTCGTATTTGTACTCCTTCATTATTGTATTCCTTTATGGCATCCTGGCATACCCACGTAGCTAGGAGGAGCATACTCAGAATTTGAGGATGGTGTTATAGAAATTTAGGGAGGAGAAGCTTTATGAAAATTTCTCCAAGTGTGAATTTTGGCTCAGTTCAGTAGGATTCTTGGGGCACGTGGTCTCCAGTGAGGGTATCCAGGTGGTCAGACGACCGTGGAGAGAGCTTCCAGAAGCTCAATATTTCTTTCACCACATCTCTAGTGTTAGTTCTGCCATCAGCTTCAGGTTCTTATACCGCGTATTGTGGTGCCTCGAGGGTATGTGTTGGTTGTGTTTAAATGCAGGATGGTAAAGCGATTGTGTAATAGCTATGAATTTTGGAAGGGTATAGAGAGATATCAGTTTGAGGCTAAGCAAGCGGGGTTATCTCCCGTGGGATGTCTTAAGATTGTGTGATTCTTATGTGGTTTTATCCCAAGTCCTCTTTTACCAGTAAATAATATATGTTGCTATTTGCATTTAGATCACTTGTGGAAGTTGGCACGGCTACTACAATCGTGAATGTGAGCTTTGCAGATAATTTAAGATATTAGGTGTCTTGCGTTATATGAGCTTCTGAAGGATTTAGTTGAATCTCACTGTGGTACTGTGGCGGTGATAGCGTATGGGCATTATGAGTTATTGTTTGTCTTGATATATGGCTTTTAGCCAAGTGGGGGAGTTTGCTAATGATAAGTTGATTGCGTGACTAAGTGTCGTATCAGTTTCAGTTTGAGGTATACTGGTGAATCAATTGTGGCTTACAAGGTTGAGATCGGGGATGACTCGAGTAATGGAAATTTTTGGATACAGGTTGTAATGTACTCTATGAGTAAATGGGTTTTATTGAATGATTGAGTTGTTGTAAAGGGTCTAGTGTGTGCGGAGTAGGAATTTTCTTGGTTACTTCGGAGTGTGGATTACTTCCTAGTATGTCGGTGTGCAAATTGGGTCAGGTCGTTCAGTCTTTTTGATCAGTTTAACTGAGATTTATGTTGGAGGGTGTCAGGACTTGTGGCATTTTTACATTATCATGGATTCTACATATCAGTATCATGAAGGTCAAGTTATTTGTTTTAGATTTGCAGGAAGTCTCTTCAGGGTAAGTATTTTGAATGTGGTGCTTTTGGGGATATTTGATAGAGTATTCAGCGGCTTATAAGCCTTAGCCGGTATGGTTTTATACTTGAGTCTCGTGTGGTGAGTCTGGATTGAGAATTGCGGTATTATGGGTAGGAGAAGTATCAATTCGAAGGTAATTCAGAAGGAACTTGGATAAATAGGACAACTTGGTTGTAGGTCGGATCGGCATGGTAAGGGATATGATTAATTCTTTGGGTGTTTATGAGGTATCGAGTTTCTACAGGTGTTTCGTGGAAATGCTCTTGGGTTTTTAGTTTCCTGCGTAGCTTGGTTAAGTTAGAAGGATTCAGTACTAATGGACTGGTGTTGTACAAATGGGATTCAGAGAGTTCTTGATGGTTTCTACCACGGTTAGAGATGTATATTTTCTACTAGCGTGAAGGGCATGTGATGTATAGTGATTTTTCTTCTAGATATGATCAAATGGAAAGTTCTTGTCTAGTTGAGTACATACTATCTTGTGGATCGGATGGGATTATGAAGTTCTCATATTTATCATAGGATGGCATGGTGTATGCAGTGTGTTGTGTAGGGTTTAGATTTGTATGTGTGAGGTAACAGTTCAATTCTGAAAGGAAGGTCATAAATTCTTAGGCAGCATGGGCAGTTTCAGATGACTAGGTAAATGATATCACTAATTGGTGTGGTTTGATAGGGTATACATTTCAGAAAGGGAAATGTGTTGGAGTTAAGGGTGCTTCCTTGGTATTGCAGCTCTCTCTTGCTGGATCGACTGTGGATATTCATGTTTGTCTGGTGGCACAGGAAAATTATAGGGGTATCCCTCATGGAATGATTGAATATTAGAGGTGTGTTATATATTCGAGCGGTGGAGTTGGGATCAGATATGGTGATTCGTGCACTTCATGGACTTCGAGGCTGAGAGTTCTCATAAACGAGTTATTTTGTGGTTTTGGACTGTGAAGATGCGGGCAAAGCTAGTCAGATGTTAATATGTGCCATGATTCAGTCATTGTGAACTTTTGGAAGAGTTATCTATCTGTTACGGGTGACCAGAGTTGATTTAGGGTTCATTGGTAGGCCCAGTATGGATGTGTGTTCTGCACCGGGTCGGAATTATTTACTTCAAATATGTATTGTTGAGGGATGTACCATTTGACTGTCATTGAGCTTATTCGTGTTCTGGAGTGATGTATGAGTTACCCTTCGATGGTGCGAGGAGTTTTGATTGTCAGTTATATGCATATATGGTGCGGATCTATTTAGGCTTTATAGCATAATTTGTGTGAGACGGGTATCCAGAGGCTGCATGATTGATTGCGCATTGGATATGTTCTTTCGGGCTGGCATGGCATTGCGTCATTTGCTTCTCCTTGATTATGGTGATTTACTTTTTGTACTATACATCAAATTGCGTGTGGTTGATGATTTTGAGAATGGTGATTTGAGGTGTCTCATGTGGACCAGTATTTGGATAGGGTCGCGCATTTCAGCGAAGTTATGTAGAGGTATGATCCTTCGGGTTAGATTCGTGTGCTATGGTTAGATGATTTGTGATGGGTTCTCAGCATTTTGTTGTGGTGGTACTGGTGAGCTTGCGGTACAACTCTCTCATTTGAGTTATTTTTTCCGTGATTTGAGTACATTTGGACTGTTGCTTATTGGTGCGTGGGTCGCATGGGCTGTGGCTTTAGATTGTATCGATGTGTCATGTCACTAGAGTAGTCGTGTTGGAGGAGATGAGGTCATTGGGGTCTAAAATGAATGTTATCGGATTACATTTCAGCATGTTGGAAGGATAATATCGGGATTCGACTTAAAATTTATTTTTCTATGGTCCTTGCCGAAGGAGATGGAGCTCCATGCCTGGTTGATCTGAGGAATAGTTATGGATTTCCGCATTTTTCATTCATCATTGTTATTTTACGAAAGTGTTGGAATGAGGCTTTGGTTTGATAAGAGTTTTATTATCGGAATTGGGTTGTTTAAGCAGTTGTTGTGATTAGAAGTTATCGCTATGAGTGTTTAATTTGTGCAGTATATCATGTGATTTTCAACTTGAATTGCGGTTATGGCTTGATACGATGTGTTCGTACTTATTCAATGTGTAGATGTGAGATTTTGATCTCATGGACAATTTCAAAAGTGGAAAATTTTGGTTCTAAGGCTTATGGACTATGTTTAATTATGAAATTTCTATTATGTTGTGTGATCAGACCTATATGGGATAGGATGATGTGGGATCACCCCGGGTATGTGTGTGGTAAGGTTATTCGGAAATTTTGATAGTTTTTGGAACAAGTCTGAGCACGTTCGAGGACGAACGTATGTTTAAGTGGGGGAGAATGTAACGACCCGATCGGTCGTTCCGAGAATTCTAGCCATCTTTCCCCCATTTTAGGTTCATTGTGTGTGGTTCGGCTTTTTTATGTTGTGTTGGGTTGCTCGGCTTGGGTTCAGAGTGATTTTTTGAGAGAAAAGAGACACTTAGTCTCTTTAGTTGGATATTTAGTTGGAAAAGTCAACTGGAAGTTGACTTATAAGTAAATTATCTCGGGATTGTGTTTTTATGGTTCAGGTAGCTTCGTTAGATGATTTTGGACTTAGGAATGGGTTCAGAATGTTATTCGAAGGTCCGTAGTAGATTTAGGCTTGAATTGGAAAAATTGGATTTTTTGACGATTTGCGATCGGTAGTGGAAAGTAGATATCGGGGTTTGAATGGAATTCCGGATGTTGGAATAGGTTTGTAGTGTCGTTTGTGATTTGTGTGCAAAATTTCAGGTCATTCGGACTTGGTTTGGTTGGGTTCAGAATCGTTGGCGAATTTCGGAAGTTTAGAAATCTTTAGGCTAGAATCTCGGGTTAGTTTGGTGTTTTGATGTCGTTTTGAGTGTTCCGAGGGTTCGAATAAAGTCGGATGATGGTTCATGAGGTGTTGGTATTTTTTATTGAGGCCTTGAGGGGCTCGAGATGATCGGATGGCCATCAGGGAGTTAGAACTTGGGAAGTGTAGCTGGTGCTGTTGTTCTGGTGTGGCCGCACCTGCGGCGTGGGAACCGCAGGTGCGAGCTCCGCATGTTTGTTAGTGGGGCACAAGTGCACTGAGTTCCGCAGGTGCGGTTTGGTCCCCGCATCTGCAATGACCGCAGGTGCGCTTATGATACCGTAGGTGAGAAGGCTAGCAGTTTAATGAAGAACCGCAGGTGCGGGTATTTTTCGCATATGCGGAGGTCGCATGAGCGAAGTATTCACCGCATATGCGGTTTAGCTGGGCAGAAAGGTATATAAGTACGTCTTCGCGAAATTAGGTTATTTTTCCACCATTTTTGTTCGGACTTGGAGCTTTTTGAAGGATTTTTATGAGGGATTCAAGAGGAATCACATTGAGGTAATGTTTGTGGACCTAAAACTTGATTCTATGGTAATTTTTAAGTGTTTGTATGAAATTGTGGGATTTTAATGGTGAAAAATTCGGGAAATTAGGGCTTGAAACATGAGACTAAGAATTTTGGGTGATTGAGGGGCCAAAAGAAGTCGGATTTTGATGAATTTGGTATGCATGGACTCGTGAGAGGATAAGGATTCTGGTAATATGATTTTTATAGGATTCAGAGACGTGGGCCCGGGGGTCAGTTTGGCAAATTTCGGAATTTTTTATGTAATTTGATTATTTTCGCGTGGGTTTTGTTCCTATAGCATGTATTGATGTTATGAAGCATATTTTGAATAGATTCGGGGCGATTTGAGGCAGAGTCGAGCAATAAGGGCTTCGCGGAGTAGATTTTCATCCGATTTGAGGTAAGTAATGATTGTAAATCTAGACCTGAGGGTATGAGACCCCGGAATTTCGTACTATTTTGATAAATGAGGTAACGCACATGCTAGTGACGGGCGTGTGGGTGTGCACCGGTAAAGATTATGACTTGGTATGTCCCGTGGCAACTGTAGAGTTGCGTATTTGATAATTGTTATATGATTTCCATGTGTTTGAGAAATGATTCTGTTAACTTGGCTGAATGCCATGTTTAGGGCCTTGTACTGTACTGTTTGGACCCTCAGGGGTATTTTTCTATTGTCCTCGCACTGTTTTTGATAGAAACTATATTCTCAGTCATGATTTATACATGTTTACTGTTAAATCCTGTTCATCACTCTATTTTTAAATATGTGAAAGATAATTTGGGCAATGTCCCCTGAGTTTTGTACTGAAATGCCCGAGTGGCTTGTGAGGTTGATCAATGAGCGAGGCCGAGAGCCGGATCGTGAGGATATTTATGGATCAGACTGCACGCCGCAGCGTTATATATATATGGGTCGGGCTGCCCGCCGCAACGTTATATATACATATATGGACCGGGCTGCATGTCGCAGCTGTCACGCACACATTTCCCCTCCGTTGGGTATTGTGATGGCACCTAGTCTTAAGGACTAGGTAAGCCTACCACTAATAAACATCAATCGTAATACAAGAACTATTTAAGTGCTTTTATTTTAAAATAAGTCTCTACACATTACACATCTTCCAAAAACCTGGTAAGTTCAAGTCATAAGCTTTACAAAATTTACACTATGGTTCCTAAACACAACTGATCTAGAATAAGTACACCAATGTATAAGCAAAATAAGACGGTGACTCTGAAGCCCGTGAATGCTGAGGTGGTTTTACCTTGAGTCTCCACAACAGAAACCGCGATGCTAACCATCGATCGGCCGACTATGAAAAACCTGGAATCTGCACAAAAATATGCAGAAGTGTAGTATGAGCACACCACAGTGGTGTTCAATAAATATCAAGACTAACCTCGGTGAAGTAGTGACGAGGACTAGTCAAGACATCCACTAGTTTAATAAATTGATCAAGTATAATTATACAAATAACGGAAAAATGATATACATATAAAGGCTATGCACTATGGTTAACAATACAGTAAATTTGATAAGGGAGGGAAAATAACAAGTATTAGCGGAGAAAACGTGAAATAGCGCAAAAGGGGTGAATAGAACACAAACTAAATCTGGAATGTAAATGTACAGCAAGGACAATTAATGACTCAAAAACTTCAGATACTTCTACATCAAGTTCATAGTCATCTCCACGAGGTTTTGAACCTTAGAATTATCACCATTTACGGGTCCCAATATCCGAACCTTAACAGTTGGCATCTTGTGCCCTCATTCAAGTAACAAATGCACGGACGACTTACATGCCAATTGGGGTCATTTCCACATATACGGTAGGTACAACAAGAGTATCTATACTCGACAACAACAAGGAACCCTCAATCTCATATCCCTCCAATTGGGGTCTTAATTGCGTGTATGCTTGTGCAAGTGTCCTAACATTATTCAACAACCAATAAGCATAAGGAAAGAAAAAGGGAGATACGTACATTGTTTTCTCAAAATTTCCACACGAACAACTCACACAGTAAGTGTAACACTACGCAATATCAACAACAGATAATGCCCCCAGGCCAACACAAGTATCACAAACAACCCCTGACATTGCCCACCTTGTCTCGCCATGTGTGCAATAGTAAAGTATATGCTCGCTTTGTTTCTCCACACATGCATAAACATGTTCCCACCTTGTCTCGCCACATGCGCAACCCTCAATCTCATATCCCTCCAATGGGGGTATTAATTGTGTGTATGCTTGTGCAAGTGTCCTAACATTATTCAACAACCAATAAGCATAAGGAAAGAAAAAGGGAGATACGCACATTTTTTTCTCAAAATTTCCACATGAACAACTCACACAGTAAGTGTAACATTACGCAATATCAACAACAGATAACGCCCCCAGGCCAACACAAGTATCACAAACAACCCCTGACATAGCCCACCTTGTCTCGCCATGTGTGCAATAGTAAAGTATATGCCAGCCTTGTTTCTCCGCACGTGCATAAACATGTTCCCACCTTGTCTCGCCACATGCGCAACCCTCAATCTCATATCTCGCCTTATCACGCCACATGTGCAATATCAAAAGTAAACACGGCACGTCAGAAACCTCGTGTAAATCCCCATATAAATAACTTCATGGCAGAAACCTCGTGCATCACCACAACAAGTACAACAACAACAATGGAAACAATTCAAGATACGATAAATACATCAACTCAAGAACCTTCGATCACAGATAGGAAAAACTAGTTCGCGAGAAATAAACATAATAAGGAAAACTAGGCATATTAAGAACTGCTCAACAAGAAAGAACAATAGCATATAACAGTCGCACCTAAATTCATGGTTTAACAACAAGAAATCAACCCGAATCCGATAACTCTATGTACAAGCAAGTCAACTTAGGTATAGCCTATCCAAAATTCCTTTAAGGTCGGCAACTTCAGGGGTATTCAACAAATTTCATTTAAGAACAAGCAACGTGAAAATAATCATAACCTCAGTTAAGACCAAACCATTATAGAATGGCCTGCGAAAATACCATCGCAGGTGCGGAGATTAATTTAATGGCCTGGGGTCGCACCTGCGGCACACCGTTCACACCTGCATGTCCGTACCTACGAAAATACCATCGCAGGTGCGAGACACCAGAACCAGAATTGTTCAGCTGTTCTCAAATTCACAAGAGTCACCTGTTGGGCATGCGAAACAACCCCGAGGCCCCCGGGACCTCAACCAAACCTACCAACTGACCCTAGTACCTTATTCAAACTTGGTCGAGCCTTAAAAACACATCTCATAACATCAAAATCATCAATTATGCATAGATTTAAGCCTAAGAACTTAGGAAATTTCTAGAATTCAAATTCGATGCCAAAACACGTCTAATCTTATCCGAATGGCCTCAAATTTTACACACATGTCATAAATGACATTACGGACCTGTTGTCGCTTTCGTAATTCCATTAGAGTCCAATATCAAAATCTCACCTATCGGCCGAAATCGCCAAAATTCTAACTTTCGCCAATTCAACACCAAATCCACAACCTACCTCAAAAACACATTCCGAATATGCGCCTAACCCTGAAATCACCCAACGGAGCTAACGGTGTTGACAAAATTCCACTACGGATCCGTATTCACACAACTCTAGCTACGGCCAGATTTCTAAAGTTAAATTCCACAATCATGGACTATGTGTCTAAAATCACCCCGGATTTCATCACTCAACGCACCGACAAGTCCCAATAACATAAATAGACATGGGGGAAGCGGTTAATAGGGGATCGGGGCACTAATTCTTAAAACCACCGACCGAGTCATTACATTAATTTGCTATAATTGTTTGAGAAAATTATTCTAGATTTAGCACAGTTTATAGGTTGCCCGGATAGGCCATAGAAGTGCTTAAGGGTTAACTGAATGGCTGATGAGATTTATTATTAGCTTTTCCAATTAGAACCAAGTCATATGCAAAGAAGAGATTAGATCGAGGAGGGCTATTTTTTCCCAAGATAATAGGATCCCATGTCCTAATGTCCACTAGATGGTTTACGTAATTAGATAATATTTCCATGCACAAAATAAATATATAGGGGGACATAGGGTCACCCTGCATGATTCCCCTACATGGGTGGAAAAACTTGGTTTTGGTTCCATTGACTAGAACATTTGTGGATGTTGTTGTTATACAGGACATACTTAGTTTGGACATTTTTGGGGGGATTTTGAAATATAAAAGGGTCCTGTATATAAAGTCCATTCTAACTTATCAAAAGCTTTTTCTAGGTCAATTTTGACCAGCATTTTGCCATTAGTACCTTTCATTTTTTTGAATTGATGAATAAGTTCCTGGATAATAATGGCATTGTCACTGGTCCTTTAGTTTTTGATGAAAGTAGATTGAGCAGGGCTTATACGACTAGCCAGAAGTGGTTTAAACTTGGTTGCAATAATTTTTGTGATTACCTTGTAAATAGTATTGCAAAGACTAACTGGGCGAAGGTTATTGAGGTTGTTAGCATTTGGGAATTTAGGAATTAGGCAGAGATAGGTAGAATTGATCTTTGGACGGACATCATTTTCACTAAATATTTTGTGACAGAAAGCCCTAACAAAGTTTCTTATAATTTTCCAGTATTTTTGATAGAAAAAAGGGTGAACCCATCAGGCCCTGGAGATTTGAATGGTTTAAAAGAAAAAGTAGATGTATTAATTTCACAATAAAATAAGGGGTTATCTAATGGGGTAAGATTTATATTGTGAAAACTAGTTGGGCTATGTAACATATTGGTCCAATTTGTATATGTATGGCTAGTGGTAAATAAAAAGGTAAAGTGTTCAAGGGTATGATTTAGGATATCTTGGTGATTAGCCAATCATGCACCTTCACCGTTTTTAAAGAAGCTAATGTGGTTTTGTCTCTTCCTGTTAGAGGCACTAATTTGGAAAAACCTAGTACTAGCATCTCCCTCATTTAGCCAATTCATTCAGGACCTTAATTTCCAATAATCTTCTTCGAGTTTAAGTTATTGTAGTCCTTGATGAGGTTCTACTCTAACTCTTGTAGAAAGGAACTATGGTTATAATGAGGGGATTTTTGGATACCATTTAGTATGGTTAGGAGGATGTTTTAATCCCTAATTATATTGCCAAAATTTTTTTTACCCCAAATTTTAATGAAGTCAGTGAAGGTTTTAGTTGCCTCCAACAAGTCTTTGTTTCTCCATTGGTTCGCAACCATGTTACAAAAATTTGGATGGGTGCACCAAATATTCTCGAGTCTAAAAATCTTTTCACTGCGGTGATTGAAATTATTCAATTTTACCAGAATTGTTTATGGTCCGAGTGTGTTTTTGAAAAGTTAGTGATGGTAACATTTGGAAATATTTTTAACCAACCTTCGTTTGCTAAAACACGATCTAATCTTTCCATTATTAGACCTTTCTTTTTCCTATGGTTTGATCACATGAATTTGCTACCATTGAGCCAAGGTCTATTAGATTACAATAGTCAATATTTTCCACAGTTTTGAAGCTCTAGATATTTTCATGGGCCTTCCACCTATTTTTTCATTACTACTAGTAATGTCATTTATGTCTCCCCCTAACAGTCAAAGTCCCGTATAACTATTTGAAAGCCTTTTAAGATTGTTCCACATAAAATCTTGATAATGGACTTCTGTACTAGCATAAATTGCTGAAAAAAGTCATCTAAGAGAGCATGGATTTCCTGACCATTTTTTGTAAAGTGTTCTACTGTCACCATATTGTGATTGTAGAGAATGGCCATGCCTTCTGATTGTCCATCCGCAAGAACTTCTATGAGCTCAAAAAGATGGAATTCATTTAGAAAGGGGCCATGCATCAACATCCTAGTCTCAAAAAGGGCCACCATGCAAGGTTTATGAGTGTAAATTAATTCCCTAAAGTTATGATGGAAATCATCATTATTATCACCTCTAACGTTCCAAAAGATTATGGTAGTGGCTCTATTCATTTGTTGTTGGTTGGCACTAGACTCCTCTACACTGAATTGTGGCTCATACTTCTTGATGGGACTAGGATTATTGCTTGCTTTCCTGTCGTGTGATCTTGTGGTGGTCGAATATGCATTGAGCATTTGTACATGGTGCGGGGCAGCTGAATATGTATTTCTTGCTCCATAATTCTGGGAAGAGTAGTATTTTTACCTCATTTAGGCTTGAAAATTCTACGCTCAGGGCCATATTTGGTAGATTGCTTGGTTATTGAAGTGCAAGGTGGATCCAAGGCATGAAGATACGGTTGATTCTCATGCTCTCCTCTGATGGGAAGAATGATAGATTCATTGGAAAGTTGATGAATTGGTTGGGAGCTTGTGGTAGATTCCACTGTTCCTGCATGGCTTTGATTAGTGTGTGATCCATGTGGGGTGCTAGAGGATGTAGGATATTTTTTATCCATGCTTGATTGGTGTAGTTGTTCATTTATATATTCATTCCTTACGATATTAGTTGGGCTAGGTAGCAAGTGTTCTGGATTATGATTATCATCCCTTTCCCATTGATTTGGATGTTGAAGGTTATTTCATTGCCTAGAATGCCTGCTTCCAGCCAAGAGCTCGGTTGGTAATGTTGTAGTTCATGGGGGGATGTGAAGAATAGTGGTTGATTTGGGAGGTGTGGTAGCATGGGTGGAAGGTTGTCCATTCGGGGGATTATGTGCTGGTTTGAGATGTGGATTAGCCGAAACATTCTCTTGGTTGATATTGGAAGCCTTGGCATCCTCTTCTTGTAGGCTATTTATTTTGTTAGTGGTGGTATTAGGATTGGTAGCCTTTTTAGGGTTCTTGATCCCTGTGGATTTCACAATCTGCATGAGGGATATTTTACTTGGCGTGTGGAAATATATAAAAATTTTGGTGGATTTTGTTGTTGCCAAGTGCTCTGAGCAGTCCACCATTTTGAAATCCACCTTTGCATGCATGTCCATTTGTAATATGGACGGGGTAGGGATAAGGGCTTGGGTAGTGGCAATATCCATTTTAGGGTTAGTTTTTTCCTCTAATTTAGGTGTAGCTGGGTAATTACCTATTTTGTTTTTTGTGGAAGGTTCATCTAATAATTGGGGTGATGGTACTAAGGTATCATTAACCTTGGACACGTGTAGGAGTTTATCTTTTCTAATTTGCATGCATTGGGTGTTAGGGATTATGGCCCGATTTTTTGCTAAGCCATCTTCGAAAACCATGGGCTTTTCTTCTTTACTTCGTAGAACCTCAAAAGCATTAATGGATTTTGAACCAACGTGTGAGTAGGGGATATTAATATTAATGTTATTGAGAGTAGATTGTCTGACCTTTGCGTCAGTAGCTGGTGCAATGGGGAGATTGTTTCCCATATGTTTGAATTGTAAAATTAAACTTTTGGGAATTAAAATACAAACATGTGTCTCTAACGACCCCGCCGGTCGTTTTGAGAGTTAGAGTCCCGATCCCCTAATAACTTCTTTCCCCAAGTTTGTGTCTACTATTGGGACTTGCCGGAGTGAGTAGTTGTGGAATTCAGAGAGTTTTGGGACGCTTAGTCCATAATTGTGTGTCTAAGCCTTAGAAATTGGATCGTAGCCAGAACTATGTGAAGTCGGATTCAGAATAGAATTTTGTCAACTTCGTTATCTCCGTTGAGTGATTTTGGGGTTAGTAGCGGGTCTGAAATGTGTTTTGGAGGTTTGTAGTAGATTTAGGCTTGAATTGGCGAAAGTTAGATTTTTGGCAATTTCGGCCGATAGGAAAATTTTGATATCGAGCTCGGAGTGTAATTACGAAAGTTGATGTAGGTTTATAGTGTCATTTTTGACCCGTGTGTCAAGTTTGAGGTCATTCGGACTAGGTTTGATGTGTTTCGGCATCGTTTGTAGATTTTGGAAAAAAATGCTAAGTTCCTAGCCTTGAATTCATGTGTAATTCTTATTTGTGGTGTTATTCGATGTGGTTTAAAGTATCGACTAAGTTTGGATGATGTTATAATACTGGTTCGTAGGTTTGTTGAGGTCCCGGGAGGTTTTGTTGAGGTCCCGGGGGCCTCGGGTGTGTTTCAGATGCTCAACGGGAAAAGTTTTGGACTTGGGTAATTTTCTGGTGTGCTGAGCCAGTCATTTTTGCACCTGCGGAATTTAGACTGCAAGTGCAGTACCGTAGAAGCGTCTTGGTAATCGTAGAAGATGATTTGGGCCAAGGCATCAGGGACCGCAGAAGCGGCTGAGGAACTGTAGATGCAGAACTGCAGATGCGGCCCCAGCCCGTATTAGTTGTTTTCGCACCTGCGATGCCTTTTCCGCAGGTGCGGCCCATGAGCCACAGATGTGGAAATTTCTGGGCAGATATAGGAGTTTCGAGGGTTTGATATTTTATAACACAAAAATCGAATTGTTGTTTTCATCGTCTAATTAAGGAATTTGAGGGTAAAAGTGAAAATGGGGGAAAAAGTTTCCCAATTGAAAATTCGAGATTTGGGTGAGACTTTGACGTTGGATTTCGATGATTTTGGTTCGAGTGTTCTTGTTGGTGAACGGGTGTTCATAATTTGTAAATTTTACTCGATTTCGAGGCATGGGTCCTGGAGACTTTTTGGGGCGATTTTTCCTAATTTCGCGTTTAGCTTCGAATTGATTAGTTGAGTTAGTTACTTATAGCTATATTTATGTTATGCAATTCATTTGAATAGATTCGTGGCATTCGGAGATGGATACTCGTGGAAAGAGCGTGATTTCAAGTTGATTTGAGCGGTTGACATAAGTGGCTTGCCTAACCTTGTGTTGGGGACTTCCCTTTAGGACGTTTGATATTATTTTATGTGTGTGCACCGTGTACGTGAGGTGACGAGTACATACACGGGCCGTTATTGCAAAAATCCCATTTTTTCTTCTTAAATCATAAATTGTCTTTCTCCTATTGAATTGCATTAATATGTTAAATTGTTTAGCTTAGAGTAGAAAAGCATGGTTACTTGTCTAATTGTCTATTTGATATTATGTGCACCATGTTTAGTTAGGTTACTACTTATACATATTTGTGATTATATGAACTTTATAAATTTGATGACATACCTGTTATTTTATCTTGCATCGCATATTTATTTGGGACTACAGACGTATTCTGAAAGGTCCCCCCTGTACTGCATGTTTATTTTGGGACTACAGACGTATTCCGGGAGACCCCCTTGTGATGACCGAAGGGGTCATTTTATGAATTAAGACTCCGTTATAGGCTTATTAGCCATAAAAGGTCTAATATTAATTATCTCTATTTGCGTACACAGTCCAAGCGTGAAACCGGAAAGATTTTATGTGAAAATATGAGAAATGCTAATTTTTAGAATTTAAAGTTTGGTTTTAGTTGAAAAATGGACTCGGATCTGTGTTCCGACATTCCCGGGAGGTCCGTAGTAAAATTTGGACTTGGGCTTATGCCCGGAATTGAATTCCGAGGTCCCAAGGTTTAGAAATTAATTTTTTACAGAAATTGTTTTGCTGAATTATTAATGAAATAAAGAGAAGAATTAACGTTTGAAACCATTATTATCGGGCCCGTATTTTTGTTCCGGAGCCCGGTACAGAATTGTTATCGTATTTGAACGCTATCTGTGAAATTTGGTGAGAAATGAAGTTTATTTGAAGTGATTCGGACGTCCGGTTGAGAAATAGTGAACTTTAAGTGTTCTTGAGAAAAATGATGAGTTTTGAGGTTTAATTAAGGGTGTCTAACGGGCAGGCCGGGCCGGGCCGGGCCGGTTACGTTTTTTTTTAACCGGACGGGTTGCGGTTACGGGTTCTTACCGGTTAATTGTTAACGGGTTTAACGGGTTGGGGCTTATCCGGGTAAAAATGAACCCGTGCGGGTAGGGGTACTGCCGGGCCGGGCCGGGCCGAGCCGGGTTTCAATCTTTTTAATTTTTTTTTTTAAAGTTTTTTTACATGTATTGTAATTTATATAAAATATAAAGTAAAATATATAAAGATAACAATGATTATGGAAAAAATTGCACTTATAAANAACTCCAACACTACCAGCTCCATCACTAGTAGGTGTAGCTGGTATTTCATTTTCCATTTCTAATTCATTATCTTCTATTCCAAAATCTTCTTGTAATTGTTCATAATGTATATTATCATTAGGTGATGTTTCGGAAACATGTGTAAATGGAGTATTTGTAAATGGGGTATTAATATTACTATTACTACCAGATGCTGAAGAAGAACCTCTTTTTTTATTTCCCCTACCAGCAACTTTTTTACACGCTCTTTTAGCAGCATTAAACATATTGTAAAAATTTAAGTATAAGCAAAAATTAAATATGCAAATAAAATAGTAAATAAGAGATAGAGTTGGAGGGAGTGCACCGAATTCGGTATAAATTGAGCACTTGATGATTCACAATTCCAATGTTACCACGAACAAACGTCAAGCAAGTATTTCAATTTTGAAGTTCAATTGTTCTTCAAACTTCAAAATTCGAATGATAAAACACGATAAATTAAATTCCAAAACAAAGAGCCAAATAAAATTAGAAGATGAGTTGAAGACTTAAAGTCTTGAAAATTGGAGAATGAGAGATTAGAGAATGAGAGAAATTCTGAAATTGAAATTGAGAAATGATAGTTGAGTGAAGAAATGAAGAAGAGGAGGGGTATTTATAGTTTTAGAGAAGGTTAATTTTGTAAAATGAAAATAGGTTAAAATTTAAAGAAAAAAGGGGCTATTTGTGCAAATTTAACGTTGGGAAACGGCATGCTGTCAGGGGTGACCGTTGCCAACGGTCAGTGGGACCCACATCTTAAAAAAAATAATAATAAATTAGCCGTTGTACCGGGCCGGGCCGGGCCGGTTAAACCGGTACACGGTTATGGTTCACTACCGGTCCGGTTACCCGTTTCAAAATAATTAAACGGACCAACCCCCTCTAACCCCCTACCCAGCCCACTCGGCCCCCTATGAACCGGGCCGGGCCGGTTCCGGTTTTAACCGGTCTGGTCCGGTCCGGTTACGGGTCAACCCGGCCCGTTTTCCACCTTTAGGTTTAATTCATAGTTGTACATGTTATTTTAATGATTTGATCACACTAGCAAGTCCGTATGATGTTTTTAGACTTGTGTGCATGTTTGGTTTAAAGCCCCGAGTGCTCGGGTGAGTTTCGGATAGGCCACTGAATATCTTTACACTTAGAAAGGTCTGCTGGTTTTCTATTTTCTAGTGCCCAGTTATTTAGTGATTCGCGTTCGCGTAGCATCTATCGCGAACTCATGGAGTAAAAATTTAGCTGGGCCTTTTTGTTCTATGCGAACGCAGGACCCCTGACGCAAACGCGATGCGCTTGGTGGAGATCCTACGCGAACGCGATCTAGTCCACGCGAACGCGTGTTGTAACGAGCCTGGGGGAGGGGAACCTGACATTCCTCTATGTGAACCCAGCCCAGTGACCGCGAACGCGAAGGACAACAAGCCTGACTCTATGCGAACGTGGGCAGACCCACGCGAACGCGACGAAGGCCTGCCATGTCATATTTAAACCTTGTTAAACACGGGCATAACTCTTTTTCTTCCTATTTTTCGAGCTACCAAGCCCTAGAGACGATTTTCTTCACCAAAGTTCATCTCCAAAGTGTTGGTAATTAATTATAAACTTATCTCTTTCAATTACCCAATGATTTTCATTAATTTTCAATCCGAAATCAAGAATTTTTATGGTAAAAATTGAGGGTTTGGGTAGAATTAGGGAGTTTTGTAAAAGACAAATTTTGACCTCAAATTGTGGTCGGATTTCAAAACTAATTGCATATTCGGTGTCGGGGTGAATGGGTAAACGGGATTTGGTCCGAACCCCGAGTTTGGACCAAGAGGGCCCGGAATCGGCTTTTAACTTTTTTTTGAGAAAACTTAGGAAAATCATAATCTTCAGCAAAAGTTACTTCCTCTAACATTAATTAATGATATTAAACTAATTATGATTAGATTCGAGTGTGTTGGAGGTGAATTCGAAAGGAAAGTGGTAATTGAGCAGTGAGGTGCCTGCGAAATTTAGGTAAGTGTTGTGTCTAACCCTAGCTTGAGGGAATAGGTATTGTATAACTACTTGTTACCTTTTTGTTTGTTAAATCCAATGTATAGGTGAAGTGACGAGTACCTATGCGTTGTGGTCAGGTCATACCATGCGAGTAAATGCTATTTCTAGTTATTCTGGTTCTCTTAAAGCCCATCATCTGTGATTATTGTTGTTAGTGAAATTTTGAGAACATTGAGTTGAGATTGAAATGACCAATGATGATAATAACCATGATGAAATATTGATTTTTTATTTGTGAAATTCCTTTGAAAAAATTTAGTTTAGATTGAAATAGTAAATGGTGATAGAAATTATGATGAAATATTGTATCTCGTGAAATCCCCTTCTTTTGGTTGTTGATGATTTGATGAGATTGTGAGGAAGAGTGTGAAGCACGAAGGGTGATGACGTGCATGACTTAATTATATTGTGAGGAAGTGTGAAAAGCACGAAGGGTGATATCGTGCAATTCTTAATTACAATCTGGCGAGAATGAGAGTAAACGCACGAAGGGTGATGCCGTGCAATTTTACTTTCTATCTTTAATTGCTAAAATTATTTTTGATCACTATATGTGTTTGCGTCATTTTTTTCCTCATTCCTTATGTTGAAAATTCCCTATCGCATTCTCCCTTCCCAGTAATTATTTTTTACATTCTTAAATTGCTATTACTTACTGTTAGCATGATTTCAGTCTCCAAGTTTTATGTGGTCTGTTGACCTATCCTCGTCACTACATCGCCGAGGTTAGGCTGGACACTTACTCGGTACATGGGGTTGGTTGTAGTGATACTACACTCTGAACTCTATTGTGCAGATCCAGGTACTGACCAAAGTTAGGAGATATCAGTAGCTGTGCATTTTTGTTCGGAGATACGAGGTAGATCCGCTGGTGTCTACAGACTCCTGGAGTCTTCTGCTATTCACTTAGATATTGTTTTAGTTCATTCGAAACAGATACATTATTTCGTTTAGCCTATTTATTTGTAGTATTTGTTAGTAGTTTGTGAAAGGTGACACCAAATCCTGGGGTAGTTTCATAGTTATATATTTAGTTCATGGTTCGGTTTATTTATTTTTTTATCATTTTAGTTTTGGAATGCTAATCATCCTAAATGATTATATTTAATCTATTCTAAATTTGTTTTTATTGCGTTTAAATAAGTGACCAAATGAACAATAGCTAATCGAGTTCTAACATCGGCTTGCCTAGCAGGTATTGTGTTAGGCACCCTCACGATCCCGTGGTTTGGGAATTTGGGTCGTGACAAGTTGATATCAGAGCACTAGGTTGCATAGGTCTCACAATTCACGATCAACCTGTATAGAGTCCGAGCGATTAGCACGGAGACGTCTGTAATTATCTCTTAGAGGCTATGAAGTTAGGAAAAAATTCATTTTTATTTCTACTATGTCGTGTGATTATTGGTATCTCAAATACTAATTTAACTCTTCTACTCTCTCGCAGATGGAGAGAACACGTGCTTCCTCTTCCGCTGACCAACACTTCGATCCTCCAACAGCAGCAGCTCCTACTAGGGGCCGAGGCAGGGGCAGGACTCAGCACATTGCTCAGGCAGCAGCCCCAGCTGTGGAACCCGAGATCGAGATTAATGAGGGGGTTCCAGCTCAGACCGTTCCAGCGGGACCAGGTCAAGTCCCAGAGCGGTTCATTGCCACCCCGGTACTTCAGGACGCTTTGGTCCGTTTAATGAGTATTATGGAGAGTGTGGCCCAGACTGGCACATTCCCAGATACAGCAGCTGTATCTCATGATAGAGGAGAGGTCCAGACTCCTGCTACCCACACTACGATTCAGACTACTCCTTAGATTCAGGCCCCCGCAGCCAATCCAGTTGGGGAAATTCATCCAGTTGCTCCAGCGCTACTTGTTGAGGGGAAGCAATGTCCACCGATGCTTTGTGAATATTGGACAGGTTCATTAAGGTATTCCCTGTTCATTTTAGTGGTGCTACTTTAGAGGATCCTCAGTAATATCTGGATAGTTGTCATGAGGTATTGCGTAATATCGGTATTTAGGAGACCAATGGTGGAGGAATTATTTGTTGACTCGACCAGTTGGGTCGCTTGCCTTGACATGGGATCAGTTTTCTTATCTCTTTTTGGAGAAGATTCTGCCTGTCACTATTCGAGAGGAGAAGTGTCGTCAGTTTGAGCGACTTCAGTAGGGCAGCATGACTGTGACCCAGTATGAGACTCGTTTCATGGACTTGCATAGACATGATATTCTCTTGTTGCCCGCACAAAGAGAGAGGGTCAGGCGATTTATTGAGGTCCTTGCTCATCCCATTAGGTTGCAAATGGACAAAGAGACAGGGGCTGAGATTTCTTTTCAGGATGCGGCTAATGTGTCCATGAGGGTTGAGTCGGTTCTTGGGATGGGAGGTCAGGGATCAGACAAGAGGCCTTGCCATTCCAGTGGTTTCAGTGGTGCCTCATCTGGAGGCGGGGTTAGTTTCAGCAGAGGCTATTCTTCCAAGCCATTCCATTCAGCACTTCAAGCTTCACACAGTACCTCAGGTGGTCGCGGTTCTTATATGCCTCACTCTACTCAGCCAGTCTACAGTTCACCATCAGCTCCTATTGGTACACCCCCTCTCCAGAGTGTTTAGGGTGGTTATACAGGTCGACAAGGTCAGTTTGCCGGCCAGCGGTCTCAACACCCGAGGTCTTGTTACACTTGTGGTGACTTGAGGCACATTGCTAGATATTGTCCTCGTGCGTCAGATAATTCTAAGTATCAGAACTCTCGTGCTATAGTTCCACCATCGACTTCCCAGCCAGCCAGGGGTAGGGGTCAGGAAGCCAGAGGTAGAGGAAAAATTATTAGAGGTGGAGGCCATCCCGCTAGAGGCGGAGGTCCGCCCATCAGGGGTCCTCCTAGAGACATGGTTCAGGGTGGTGGAGCCCAGCCCATATTATATGCCTTTCCAGCTAGACTCGAGGAGGAGTCCTCCGATGTTGTCATTACAAGTATCATTTCAGTATGTAATAGAAATGCCTATGTTTTGTTTGATTCGTGGTCTACTTATTCTTATATGTCATCCTATTTTGCCTCGTATTTGGTTGTGCCCCGCGATTCATTGAATGTCCCTGTTTATGTGTCTATGCCGGGTGGGGAGGCTATTGTTGTAGATCGTCTATATCATTCGTGCGTAGAAATTATTGAGGGTCTTGAAACTAGTGTAGATCTGTTGCTTCTTGACATGGTTGATTTTGATGTCATATTGGGCATGGATTGATTGTCACCTTATTATGCCATCTTGGACTGTCACGCTAAGATAATTACTTTAGCCTTGCCGGGATTGCCTCAGTTAGAATGGGAAGGGACTCTTGCTCATGCTCCCAGCAGGGTGATTTCTTATGCCAAGGCTCGGCACATGGTTGAGAAAGGAGGTTTGTCTTATTTGGATCATATTGCTGATTTCGATGCTGAGATTTCTTCTACAGAGTCAATGCCCATTTTTCGGGAATTTCCTTAAGTGCTTCCTGCTGACATACCGGGAATGCCACCCGACAGGGATATCGATTTTTGTATTGATGTTGCTTCGGGCACTCAACCAATCTTTATTCCTCCATACAAGATGGCCCCACCAGAATTGAAAGAATTGAAAGAACAGTAGCAAAACCTGCTTGATAAAGGTTTCGTCAGACCTAGTGTCTCTAGACTTTGAAGGATAATCTGTTGTATGCAAAATTTTCAAAGTGTGAGTTCTGGTCAGATTTTGTAGCTTTCTTGGGTCACGTCGTGCCAGCACAGGGTATTTAGGTAGATTCTAAGAAAATAGAGGCAGTCAAGAACTGGCCTAGACCCACTTCAGCCGCTGAAATCAGGAGCTTCTTGGGCTTGGCGGGATACTAAGTCGTTTCGTGGAGGGGTTCTCATCTATAGCAGCCTCGATGACGAGATTGACTCAGAAGGATGCCCCATTCAAATGTTCGGGTGAGTGTGATGCTAGATTTTAGAAGCTCAAGATAGCCTTGACTTCAGCACCGGTATTGGTGTTACCATCAAGTTCAGGATCTTTCACGGTATATTGTGATGCTTCCCGTTTTGGGCTTGGAGCAGTATTGATGTAGGATGGCAGGGTGATAGCATATGCATCTTGGTAGTTAAAGATTCATGAGAAGAATTATCTTGTCCATGACTTAGAGTTGGCAGCCATTGTTCATGCATTGAAAATATGGAGGAACTATCTTTATGGCGTGCCATGTGAGGTTTACACGGATAATCGTAGCCTCTAGTACTTGTTCAAGCAAAAGGATCTTAATTTGAGACAGAGAAGATATCTAGAGTTATTGAAATACTATGATGTCATTATTTTTTATCATCCAGGAAAGGCCAATGCGGTGGCCGACGCATTGAGTAATTGAGTAGAAAAGAAGTGAGTATGGACAGCATTGCATGTATTCCAGTTGGTGAGAGACAGTTAGCTTCTGATATTCAGACGTTGGCTAATCAGTTCGTGAGGTTGGATATTTCACCCAACCATGTTCTAGCTTGTGCAGTTTCTCGGACTTCCTTATTCGAGCGTATCAGAGACCGGTAGGATGATGATTTGCATCTAATGGTCCTACGGGAAACAGTTCGGCACGGTAGTGCCAAGAAAGTTATAGTTGGATTTGACGGTGTTTAGAGGATGCATGGTCGTATATGTGTGCCTAATGTTGATGGCCTTTGTGAGTTGATTTGTGAAGAAGCTCATAGTACTAAGTATTCCATTCACCCAGGTGTAGCCAAAATGCACCATGACTTGAGGCAACATTATTGGTGGAGAAGGACGAAAAAGGATATTGTTACTTATGTGGCTCGTTGTTTGAATTTCCAAAAGGTGAAATATGACCATCAGAGACCCGGTGGTTTACTTCAGCAGATAGAGATTCCTGAGTGGAAGTGGGAGCGTATCAGTATGGACTTTCTTTTTGGACTCCCACAGGCTCAGAGGAAGTTCAACGATGTTTGGCTTATGGTGGATAGGCTGACTAAATCAACACATTTCATTCCAGTGGAAACTACTTACACTTCGGAGTGGCTGACAGAGATTATATTCGAGAGATTGTTCGCCTTCACGGTGTGCCCGTATCTATCATTTCTGATCGAGGTACGCAGTTTACCTCGCACTTTTGGAGGGCAGTTCAGCATGATTTGGGTACCTGAGTTGATCTGAGCACCACATTTCATCCTCAGACAGATGGGCAGTTCAAGCGTACTATTCAAAATTTAGAGGGTATGCTCCGTGATTGTGTTATTGACATTGGATGTTCTTGGGATCAATTCTTGTCATTAGCGGAGTTTGCCTATAATAATATTTATCAGTCGAGCATTCAGATGGCTCCTTGTGAGGCATAATATTGTAGGCAATGTAGATCGCTAGTTGGGTGGTTCGAGCCGGGAAAGGCTGATTATTGGGTACGGACTTAGTTCAAGAGGCCTTAGATAAGGTCAAGATTATACAGGATCGACTTTGTGCAGCTGAGTCTAGGCAAAAGATTTATGTCGACCGTAAGGTTCATGATGTGGCATTCATGGTTGGAGAGAGAGAGAGTATTGCTTCGTGTATCACCCATGAAGGGTGTCATGAGATTTAGGAAGAAGGGCAAGTTGAGCCCTAGGTATATCGGGCCATTTGAGATTCCTGATAGAGTGGGGGAGGTAGCTTATAGACTTGCATTGCCTCTAGGGTTATCCTCCGTTCATCCGGTATTTCATGTATCTGTGCTCCGGAAATATCATGGTGACCCATCCCACGTGTTAGATTTCAGCTCTGTCCAATTGGACAAAGTCTTGACTTATGAGGAGGAGCCGGTAGCCATTTTAGACCGGCAGGTTCGTCACTTGAGGTCTAAGAGCTATCCTTCAGTTCGAGTGCAATGGAAAGGTCAGCCTGTTGAGACAGCTACTTTGGATTCCGAGTCGGACATGTAGAGTGCATTTCCACACTTGTTTGCCAATTCAGGTAATCTTCTATTTTTGTTCGAGGAAGAACGTTTGTTTTAGAGGTGGAGATTGTGATGAACCATGGGGTTATTTTATGAATTAAGACTCTATTCTAGGCTTATTAGCCATAAGAAGGTATAATTTTAATTACCTAGATTTGCGTGTGCAGTTCGGGCGTGAAATCGGAAAGCTTTTATGTGAAAATATGAGAAATACTAATTTTTAGAATTTAAAGCTTTGTTTTAGTTAACTTGAGTCAATATTATGACTAAATGGACCCGGTTAGTGTTCCGATAATCCTGGGAGATCCGCAGTAAAATATGGGACTTGGGCGTATGCCCGGAATTGATTTACGAGGTCCCATGCTTTAAAAATCAATTTTCAAAGAAATTGTTTTGCTGAATTATTAATGAAATAAGGAAAATAATTAACATTTGAAACCATTTGTATCGGGCCCGTATTTTGGTTCTGGGTTCCGGTACATAATTGTTATAGTATTTTAATGCTATTTATGAAATTTGGTGAGAAATAAAGTTTATTTGATGTGATTCAGACGTCCGAATGAGAAATAGTGAACTTTAAGTGTTCTGGAGAAAAATGATGATTTTTGAGGTTTAACTCATAGTTCTACGTGTTATTTTAATGATTTGATCGCACGAGCAAGTCCGTGTGATTTTATTAGACTTGCGTGCATGTTTGGTTTAGAGCTCCGAGGGCTCGGGTGAGTTTCGGATAGGCCACATAATGTTTTACACTTAGGAAGGTTTGCTAGTTTTCTATTTTCTGGTGCCCAGTTATTTAGTGCTTCGCGTTCGCACAACATCTATCGCGAACACATAGAGTAAACATTTAGCTAGGCCTTTTTGTTCTATGCGAACACAAGACCCCTGACGCGAACGCGATGGGCTGGGGGAGACCCTACGCGAACGTGATCTGGTCCACGCGAACGCGTGGTGTAACGAGCCCGGGGGAGGGCAACCTGACTTTCCTCTATGAGAACGCGGCCGGGTGACTGCGAACGCGAAGGCCAACAGGCTTGACTCCATGCGAACGTGGGTGGTCCCACGCGAACCCGATGAAGGCCTACCTAGTCTTATTTAAACACTGTTAAACACGAGCAGAACTCTTTTTCTTCCTTTTTTTCAAACTACCAAGCTCTAGAGAAGATTTTCTTCACCAAAGTTCATCCCCAAAGTATTGGTAATCAATTATATACTTATCCCTTTCAATTACCCAATGATTTTCATCACTTTTCAATCCAAAATCAAGAATTTTCATGGTAAAAATTGAAGGTTTGGGTAGAATTAGAGAATTTTGTAAAAATAGAATTTTGACCTCGAATTGGTGTCGCATTTCGAAAATAATTGCATATCCGGGCTCAGGGGTGAATGGTTAAAAGGAATTTGGTCCGAACCCTGAGTTTGGACCTAGCAGGCCCGGGGTCGGGTTTTAACATTTTTTGAGAAAACATAGGAAAATCATAATTTTCAGTAAAGTTACTTCCTTTAGCATTAATTAATGATATTAAAATAATTATGATTATATTTGAATATGTTGGAGGTGAATTAGAAAGGAAAAGCAGTAATTGAGCAGTGAGTGGCCTGCGGAAGTGAGGTAAGTGTTGTGTCTAACCTAGCTCGAGGGAATATGTATTGTATGACTACTTTTTACCTGTTTGTTTGTTAAATCCAATTTATAGGTGAGATGACGAGTAGCTATACATTGTGGTCAGGTCATACCATGCGAGTAAATGATATTTCTTCTTATTCTGGTTGTCTTAAAGCCCATCATTGGTGATTATTGTTGTTAGTGAAAGGTTCAGAACATTGAGTTGAGATTGAAATGACCAATGACGATAATAACCATGATGAAATACTGATTTTTTTTGTGAAATTTCTTTGAGAACATTGAGTTGATATTGAAATATTAAATGGTGATAGAAATTATGATGAAATATTGTATCTCGTGAAATCCCTTCTTTTGGTTGTTGATGATTTGACGAGATTGTGAGGAAGAGTGTAAAGCACGAAGGGCGATGTTGTGCATTACTTAATTATATTGTGAGGAAGATTGAAGGGTGATGCCGTGCATGATTTATTTATAAGGTGAGGAAGAGATAAAAGCACGAAGGGTGATGTCGTGCAATTCTTAATTACAATCTGGTGAGGATGAGAGTAAAAGCACGAAGGGTGATGTCGTGTATTCTATTTAGTATTTTGTGAGATTGAGAGTAAAAGCACGAAGGGTGATGCCATGCAAGTTTACTTTCTATCTTTAATTGCTAAACTTATTGTTGATCAATATATGTGTTTTCCTCATCGTTTTCCTGATTCCCTATGTTGAAAATTCCCTATCACATGCTCCCTTCCCATTAATTGTTGTTTACATTCTTAAATTGCTATTATTTCCTGTTAGCATGATTTCGATGTCCAGGTTTTATGTGGTGTCTTGTCCTAGCCTCGTCACTACTTCGCCGAGGTTAGGCTCGACACTTACTCAGACATGGGGTTGGTTGTACTTATACTACACTCTGCACCCTTTTGTGTAGATCCAGGTACTGACCAGAGTTAGGATATATCAGTAGCTCCACTTTTTGTTCGGAGGCACGAGGTGGATCTGTCGGCTTCCGCAGACTCCTAAAGTCTTCTCCTATTCACTTAAATATTTTTTTAATTCATTCGAAACAGATACTTATTTCTTTCAGCCCATTTATTTGAAGTATTCATTACTAGTTCGTGAATTGTGACACCAGATCCTGGGGTAGTTTCATAGTTATATATTTAGTTCATGGTTCGGTTTATTTATTTGTTCTTCATTTTATTTTTGGATTGCTAATCATCGTAAATCATTGGATTTAATCTATTCTAAATATGTTTTTCTTGCGTTTAAATAAGTAACCAAAGGAAGAATAGCAAATCGAGTTCTAACATCAGCTTGCCTAGGAAATATTATGTTCGGTGCCATAATGATCCCGTAGTTTGGGAATTTGGGTCGTGACACCCCTGTACTGCATATTTATTTTGGCACTACGGACGTATTTCGGGAGATCCCCCTGTACTGCATATTTAAATTGGGACCACTAACGTATTCCGGGAGATCCCCCAGCACTACATATTTATTTTGGGACTACAGACGTATTCCGGGAGATACCATTGTACTGCATAACATCTTAACTACGAAACAATATCCCGGGAAATTCTACCTGGTGTTTACCTTGTTCTGAACCGAGGGCTCCTTAACTGTTAAGTTCTCGAGAATTTTCTTTAACTGTTACTGTATAATTTACTTATCTCTTTTACTGTTTTAAATTGATTATACTTACTCCTGTAGAGCCTTAACATGACCTAGTCACTACTTGACCGGGGTTAGGCTTGGCACTTACTAGGTTCCAATGTGGTGTACTCATGCCCTTTCCTGCACATTTTATCATGTGCAGATCCAGGTACGAGCTACAAGCCTTACGGATAGTATTTGCTATTTATTCTAGGAGACTACAAGGTATTTATGTCGCGTCTGGATAATTCTCAGAGTCCCCTTCTACTCCATCGCTTAAAGTCTTTTTATCTACTTCCAGACTTGTTTAGATCTACCGTAGTTTATAGAAGCTTGTGACTTTGTGACATTCCGGGTCGTTGGGAGAATATTTTGTATAAGACGAGCGGCACTATTTTACTAAAGTTTTTCCCTTAATATTAGTCTTACCTAGTCGTAGAGACTAGGCGCCGTCACGATACTTTTCGGAGGGTAAATTAGGACGTGAAAAGTTGGTATCAGACCACAAGGTTCATAGGAGTCGCGAGTCACAAGCTAGTTTATTAGAGTCTCGTGGATCGGTGTAGAGACGTCCATACATATCTTTGGGAGGCTAAGTAACTGTTAAGAACAATCATATTTATTTGATTCCCTTGTCGTGCGAGTTATTGACATCAAAATTTTAAAATTATATTCTATTCTTTCTCACAGATGGTGATGACCCGCACTGGGAGGACCGGCAATCAGGCACCTGATCCCCCTCCTAGAGCTGCCAGAGGTCGGGTTTGAGGTAGAAGACGACCACGTGGTGCAGCCCGAGCACCTGCGAGAGCTGCGTTAGAGGAGCCCTCAGCAGCTCCAGCTGGAGGGCCGGCACTGGAGATTCTTATTGCTGCTCCAGCCCTCCAGTGACCTTAGCTCTGTTCATGAGTATGTTCAGCACTCTAGCTCAGGCTGGACTACTTTCGATAGCTCTCGCTACATCTCAGGCCGGGAGAGGGACACAGACTCCCACAACCCGTACTCTTGAGTAGAGGGCCAAGGTTGATTAGGCCCCAGAGTATATTCCTATGCCCCCAGTGGCTCCGGTTCAGCATGAGACCAGGGTAGCTGCTTCTGAGGCAGAGCATCTTAGACTTGAGAGGTAGAAGAAGTACCAGCCACCTACCTTCAACAGACTAGCTTCAGATGATGCTTTGGGTTTTCTTGAGGAGTGTCATCGTATTTTCGCACTATGGGCATTATGGAGAGGAGTGGAGTTTCTTTCACCGCTTTCCTGCTGAGGGGAGCAACATATCAGCGGTGGCATGCCTATGAGCTGAGTAATTCGGACGAAGTTGCCTCACTCACTTGGACCCAGTTTTCAGAGATTTTTATGTGAGAGTATGTCCCTCGGAGCCTCAGGGATGCTTGGCGTGCAGAATTTGAGTAGTTGCGCCAGGGTGCTATGACTGTGTCGGAGTGTGCACTCCGTTTCAGTGAGTTAGCTCGTCATGCACTGGCTTTGGTTTCCACTGTCAGGGAGAGGTTTCATCACTTCATTGAGGGACTACACCCCAGTGTTCGGACAATATGGCTTGAGAGTTTGAGATGGATATCACTTATCAGCAAGCAGTGAGTATTGCCAGGACGGTAAAAGGCATGTTTACTCGTGACAGAGAGGAGAGAGAGGCCAAGAGGTCTCGAGAGACTTGTCATTTCTCAGGAGCTCGTGCACTAGCAACATTCTTTGGTAGGGGTTTTGTGAGTCGCCATGTTCATTCAGCTCTTTTAGCAGCCAACAGTATTCCAGCTCCTCCTATACCTCAGGAGCCCTATTATGCACCGCCAGTATCCAGTATGCCTCCTGCTCGAGGTGCTATTACCGGTCAGTCCAGCAAGCTAGTTTCGAGTTAGCCTCAGCCGCAGCGTCCTCCGAGGGGTTGTTTTGAGTGTGGTGAAACTCGTCACATGGTTAGAGATTGCCCTACAGATAGGAGGGCTGCATCATCACAGACTTATCAGGCTCCAAGTGCTCCACCAGGTCCTCCGGCTATTCTTCCAGCGCCAGCTGCTGCCCCACCTTCTCCTGCTGCTCGAGACGGATATCGGGGAGGTAGAGGTCGCCCTAGAGGGGGAGTCCAGGCTAGGTACTATGCCCTTCCAGCCCGTTTAGAGGTTGTCGCTTCAGATTCAGTCATCACAGGTATTGCCGAAGGGATGCATCAATATTATCTTGATTCCTTTGTCATTGTGTTTATTGACGACATCCTGGTATATTCCCGATCTCGGGATGATCATGAGCAGCACTTGAGGACCATGCTTCAGACTTTGAGGGAGAAGAAATTGTATGCAAAATTTTCTAAGTGTGAGTTCTGTCTTGATTTAGTGGCATTCTTGGGCCACGTAGTGACTTCTGATGAGATCAAGGTGGATCCGAAGAATGTGGATGCTGTAAAGAGATGACCTAGGCCGTCATCAGCTACGGAGATCCGCAGTTTCCTTGGTTTGATGGGGTACTACTGTCGCTTTGTATAGGGATTTTCATCCATTGCAGCACCTATGACCAGACTGACCCGGAAGGGTGTTCCGTTCAGGTGGACTGAGGAGTGTGAGGAGAGCTTTCATAAGCTCAAGACATCTTTGGCTACAGCCCCAGTATTGGTATTGCCTATAAGTTCGGTGTCCTACACTGTCTATTGTGATGCCTCGAGGATTGGCCTTGGAGCGGTATTGATGCAGGATCGTAGGGTGATTGCCTATGCGTTTAGAAAGTTGAAGGTGCATGATATGAATTATCCGGTCCATGATCTCGAGTTGGCAGCTATTATTCATGCCATGAAGATCTAGCGTCATTACTAGTATGGTGTTCCCTGTGAGATTTACACTTATCACCGGAGTTTGCAGCACTTGTTCAGGCAGAAGGACCTTAATTTGCGTCAGTAGAGGTGGTTGGAGCTAGTTAAAGATTATGATATCACTATACTGTACCACCAGGGGAAGGATAATGTAGTGATCGACGCCTTGAGTCGCCGGACGGAGAGTTTGGGGAGTTTGGCATATCTTCCAGCAGCTGAGGGGCCTTTAGCCTTGGATATTCAGTCTTTAGCCAGCCAGTTCGTGACGTTGGATGTTTCAGAGCCTAGATGAGTATTAGCTTGTGTGGTTCCTCGGACTTCTCTTTATGACCGCATCAGAGAGCGTCAGTGTGATGATCCCCACCTCCTAGTTCTCTAGGATAGGGTTCGGGGAGATGATGCCAGTGTCACGACCCCAAATCCTACACTGACCGTGATGGCGCCTATCGTGTTACTAGGCTAGCCAATTTACTGAACGTAATACAAAAAAATTCTATTTAAAATAACAACGAAATGTATCAAAAATCTTGCACGTTCAATATTTCAAAATCTGCGGATAATCAATCTTAACCAAAATCCCCAAAACCGGAGACAACAGTCATGAGCTCTAAATAGAACATAGAATCTGACACGGTATTTCCTTAATACATAAAGTCTAGGAAAATGTAAAAACGCGAACAAATGATAGGGAGAAGGGTGGGGCTGCGAACGCTGTGCATCTACCTCACAATCACCGACCAACTCTACTGAGAACAGCCGAATCTCACTCGATCCGGGCACCTGGATCTATACACAAGGTGTAGGGATTAACGTTAGTACACCAACTCAGTAAGTAACAAATATAAATAAGGACATGAGTGCAGTGACGAGCTTTAAAATCATGCAAATATCATATAAGAAATATCAGTGGAAAAATAGTAAAACAAGTCCGAAAATCTACGTTCCGAAAGTTTCATAAACTCCATTTTTCCCTTTTCTAATATTATGTAAAACATTTATTCAACATTTATCGTTTAGAGGCAGAAATACAAAGAAGAGTGAAAACAGCAGTTTCATAGCAAATAATCCCCTCGGGCACAGTGTCACTCACAAATAAAGCCAACCGGGCAAGCCTCTCAGTCACTCGTGACTCATCTCTCGTCAATCAGCACTCATACTCAGCACTCACACTCAATAGTATCATATAATAACCGATGTGAAGTGCAACCCAATCCATGTATATATATATAACACTGCGGTGTGCAGCCCGATTCATAAATAGTCGGATGCGCTCACTGGGGGTGTACAGACTCCAGAGGGGCTACTTCAGCCCAAGCGCTATATCGCTGCCGCGCGCAGCCCGATCCAATATATATAACGTTGCGGCGTCCAGCCCGATCAAATATGTATATCCCTGCGGTGCGCAGCTCGATCCAATATATATGTATGTATATATATATATAAAACGTGCGGCGTGCAACCCGATCCATCACTATCCTCAGAAACCCGTCTCTCGGCCTCGCTCAGTCATCACCCTCTCAAGCCACTCGGGCATCTCACCACAATCATAGGGACTCATCCCAAAACAACTCTCATTTGTTTGAAAATAGGGTGATAAACAGGAACGAAAATTAACAAGTATAAATCCTGACTAAGATCATATTTTCTATCAAAAATAGTATGAGAAATAGTAGTAAAACACCCCTGAGGGTCCAAACAGGTCAGCACAAGGCCCCAAACATGGCCTACATCCCAAATATAGTGTAAATCTCTAAAACACGGAGTATCACATGATTTCAAATTAAATACGCGGCTTAATAGTCGCTATGGGACGGACCAAGTCACAATCCCTACCGGTGCACGCCCACACGCCCCTCACCTAGCATATGCGTCACCTCATTTATCAAAACAATATGAAATACCGGGGTTTCATAGCCTCAGGTCCGGATTTACATTTATTACTTACCTCAAACCGGAACAAAACTACTCCGCGATGCCTTTGCTTCTCGACTCGGCCTCAACGCGCTCCGAATCTATTCAAAATAGATTCATATCATCAAAATACGCTAACGGGACAAAGCCCACTCGAAAATATGCAATTTACATGATAAATCTCGAAATTGACCAAACCTGACCCCCGGTCCCATGTCTCGGATTCTGATAAAAATCACAAAATTAGAATCCTTACACTCTCATGAAATCATTCATACTAAATACATCAAAATAGGACCCCAAGTGGCCCCTCAATTCCCCAATTTAAACTCTCAAGTTTCAAGCCCTTAATCTTCCAATTTCACAACTAAAACATGATTAAACAATGGGATAATTGCCATAAACACAAGATACAATGTACATGTAGCTTACCTCACTGAATACACTTGGTTCCCTCTTGAAATCCCAGCTCAAAGCTCCAAAATCTACTAAAAATGGTGAAGGAAATGAGAGAATTTCGCGAAGGCAACCTTATATAAATTCTTCCCAGTGATATCGCACTTGCGAAAAAAACCCCGTACCGCCGGCGCTGCACATGCGTAAAATCCCTCGCAGGTGCGGAATCTCACTTAAGCCCAAAATCCAGCATTTGTGGTCCTCAACACGCACCAGCGGGCCCGCAGGTGCGACCCAACTTCCGCACCTGCACTCCCAAGCCAGGTTCCTATTTTCCGCATTTGTGCAAGGTGTTTCGCACCGGTGCCTTCGAACCTGCGGCTCCCCGTCCGCAAGTGCGGCAACACAAGTAGGCCCGCACCTGCAGCCCTTTGCTGTAATTTTCCCAACTTCCACACTTCTGAAATCATCTGAAATAAATCCTGAGCCCCTCGGGTCCTCAACCAAAAGCACCAACAAGTCATATATCAATATACAAACCTAGTCGAACCCTCGGAGCGCTTAAAATAACATGAAAACACCAAATCGAATCAATATCAAGCCTAACGATTCCTAAACTTCTGAAAGTCGCCTATCATGCCAAAACCACCCAAACCACATCCAAATGACCTGAAAATTTGCACACACATCCTAAATGACAATACGTACCTGCTCCAACTTCCTTAATTCCAATTCAAACCCGATAGCTAAATTTCCCACTGCCGACTGGAACTCGCAAAAGGTCAAATTTCGCCAATTCAAGCCTAATTCTACTCCGGACTTCCGAATGACATTCCGAACACACTCCTAAGTCCTAAATCACCTAATGAAACTATCCGAGCCACGAAAACCCCATTCTGAGATCATTTACCTACAAGTCAACTTTCGGTTGACTTTTCCAATTAAATCACCAATCAAAGAGACTAAGTGTCTAATTTCTCACCACAACCAACCCGAACCTGAATCAATCAACCCAACGCAACACAAAAGAGCTCAACCAAACAAGAATGAAGCAGAAATGGAATGAAAACAGGGCTAAACTGTCAGAACGACCGGCCGTGTCGTTATATTCTCCCCCTCTTACACAAATGTTCATCCTCGAACGAGTCTAGGAACATACCTGGAGTATCAAATAGGTGGGGGTATCTGCTCAGCATCTCCCGCTCGGTCTCCTAGGTGGCCTCCTTCACTGGCTGCCCTCTCCACTGCACTTTTACTGAAGCTATGTCCTTAGACCTCAACCTTCTGACCTGACAACCCAAATAACTACTGGCTCTACCTCATAAGACATATCACCCTCAAGCTGAACCGAACTGATGTCCAAAAAATGAGACGAGTCACCAATATACTTTTGAAGCATGGAAATATGAAACATTGCATGCACGCTCGACAAGCTAGGTGGCAAGGAAAGTCTATAAGCCACCTCTACATCTCTCAGAAGCACCTCGAAAGGCCCAATGAACCGGGGAGTCAACTTGCCCCTCTTTCGAAACCGCATACCACCCTTCATGGGTGACACCTTCAGTAGGACTTTCTCCCCAGCCATGAAACATACATCTCGGACATTTAGGTCAGCATAACTCTTCTGCCTCGACTGCGCCGTGCGAAGTCGCTCCTGAATCAACTTCACTTTATCCAGAGCATCCTGTATCAAATCCGTAGCCAAGAGTATGGCCTCGCCCGACTCAAACTAACCAATCAGAGATCTATACCTCCTCCCATACAACGCCTCATATGGAGCCATCTGAATGCTCGACTGATAACTATTATTATATGCAAACTCCGCGAGTGGTAGAAACTGTTCCCATGAACCCCCAAAGTCAATAACACAAGCGCGCAACATGTCCTCTAGAATCTGAATAGTGTGCTCGAATTGACCGTCTGTATGAGGGTGAAAAGTCATGCCCAACTCAACTTGAGTACCCAACCCTCTCTGTCGGAGATGATGGAAACTAGAACACCATGCAGTCGAACAATCTCCTTGATATAAATCTCAGCTACCCGCTCCGAACAATAAGTAGTACCAACAGGAATGAAGTGAGCGGACTTAGTCAGCCGATCCACAATAACCCATATAGCATCAAGCCTCCTCATAGTTCATAGGAGTCCAAATACAAAATCCATGGTGATTCTCCCACTTGCACTCAGGAATAACCAAATTTTGATGCAATCCACCTAGTCTCTGGTGCTCGTACTTGACCTCCTGGTAGTTGAGACACCGAGCTACAAATCCAACAATATCCTTTTTCATCTACCTCCAACAATAATGCTGCCTCATATCCTGATACATATTCGTGGCACCCGGATGGTTTTAGTACCGCGAGGTGTGGGCCTCCTCAAGAATCAACTCTCGAAGCCCATCCACATTAGGCACACATACCCGACCCTACATCCTCATAACACCATCATCTGCAATAAATACATCCCTAGAATCACCTCGCCGGACCCTATCCTGAAGAACAAGCAAGTGTGGGTCATCATATTGGCGCTCTCTGATAAGGTCATAAAAACAAGACCTGGAGGCTACACAAACCAATACCCCGCGGGGCTCCGATATATCCAACCTCACTAACTGGCCCGCTAAGGCCTGAACATCAAGTGCTAATGGTCTCTCAGCTATTGGAAGATATGCTAGACTCCCCAAACTCTCTGCTCTACGACTCAAGGCATCGGCCACTTCCTTGGCCTGCCCCGAATGGGATAGAATAGTGATATCATAGTCCTTGAGAAGCTCCATCCATCTCCTCTGACTAAAATTTAGATCCTTCTGCCTAAACAAGTGTTGCAGGCTGCGGTGATCTGTAAAAACCTCACAATGAACCCCATAAAAATTATGACGCCAAATCTTCAAGGCGTAAACAACGGCTGCTAACTCGAGATCATGCACCGGGTAATTCTTCTCATGAGTCTTCAACTGGCGTGAGGCGTAGGCGATCATCCTACCCTCCTGCATCAAAACAATACCAATGCCTATCCTCGAGGCATCACAATACACAGTATAAGAATCTGAAGCTGATGGCAATACGAACACTAGAGCTGAGGTCAAAGATGTATTGAGCTTCTCGAAGCTCTCCCCACACTCGTCTGACCACCTGGACAAAGAACCCTTCTTAGTCAATTTGGTCAAGGGTGAAGCAATAGAAGAAAACCCCTCCACAAAGCGACGGTAATACCCGCCAAACCAAGGAAGCTCCTAATCTCTGTAGCTGAGGATGGTTTGGGCCAACTCTGCACCGCCTCTATCTTCTTCAGATCAACCTGAATACCCTCGCTGGACACCATGTTCCTGAAGAAAGCTACTGAGCCAAGCCAAAACTCACACTTGGAGAACATTTCATAAAGCTTCTCCTCTCTCAATCTCTGCAATACAACCCTCAAATGCTGGGCATGCTCCTCCTGGCTACGAGAATACACCAGGATGTCATCAATGAACAAAATAACAAAGGAATCAATATATGGCTGGAATATGTTGTTCATCAGATGCATGAACGCTGCTGGGGGGTGGTCAGCCCAAAATACATCACCAAAAATTGATAGTGGCCATAACGGGTCCTGAAAGCCGTCTTGGATACATCTGAATCTCGAATCTTCAGTTGATGGTACCCGGATCCCAAGTCAATCTTAGAGAACACCCTAGCTCCCTGAAGCTGATCAAACAAATCATCAATGCGAGGTAGAGTATACTTATTCTTGACTGTAACCTTGTTTAGCTGCCTATAGTCAATACAATTTCTTATGGTACCATCTTTCTTCTTCACGAACAATACCGGTGCACCCCAAGGTGACACACTAGGCTGGATGAACCCCTTTTCTAGGAGTTCCTGAAGCTGCTCTTTCAATTCCTTCAACTTCGCTGGTGCCATACAATACGGTGGAATAAAAACAGGTTGAGTTCCCCGCACCAGCTCAATGCCAAAATCAATATACATGTCATATGGTATGCCCGACAAATCAACAGGAAACACATCCTGATACTCACAGACTATAGGATTAGAATCAACAGTGGGAGTCTCAGCAGTGACATCCCTCACAAAATCTAAATAAGACAGACATCCTTTCTCTACCATACGCTGAGCCTTCAGGTATGAAATCATCCTACTAGGCACATAATCAATATAACCTCTCCACTCGTCTCTCGGACATCCCGGTATCGCTAAGGTCATGGCCTTAGCGTGGCAATCTAGAACATCATGACACGGAGATAGCCAATTCATGCCCAAGATCACATCAAAGTTAACCATGCTAGGGAATAGCAGATACACTCGGGTCTCTAGACCCCCAATAGATATAAAACATGACCGATACACACGGTCCACAACAATAGTATCACTGGAGGCGACACATGAACAAATGTGACTAGGGACTCGCGGGGCATATTAAAACAAATGGGCAAAATATGATTAAACATAGGAATATGTGGAACCAGGATCAAACCTCATATACCCAAACTCTCCACACTCGTAACAACCCCCTTATGCTGGAAACGGGGTCTAAAGGGAACCCCCAGCACATGGATAATCTCTGGAAGATCAGGAATAGATGAGTCCTGAACCGACGATACTTGAGATGAACTCTGGGTTGGAAGAGTACTAAATGATGTGGGCCCCTGATGAGAACTGTGAGGACCACGAGCAGTGGACCCACCATAATAACCTGAGCGGCCCGACTGAGCCTGCCTGAATGAACGGCCCCTGCCGTGATGGAACTTACCCTCGAAAGAACACAACCATAACTACCAGAACCTCGAGGCCTCTTGGCCTCCCTCTCGTCTCTCTCCTGGCGACAAATTGACATAATCTCTCGGGTAATATCAACTACCCGCTCAAAAGTAGCACCAGACACCCTTTCTCTGGTCATAAGATTACGAAGCTGATACGAGAGGCCATCCACAAATCTCCTAATCCTATCTCTCTCTGTAAGGACTAGAAAAATAGCATGATGGGCAAGCTCAGAAAACCTCATCTCGTACTGTGACACCGTCATATCTCCCTATCGGAGCTGCTCAAACTTCCTGCGCAGCTCCTCTCTGCGAGACTGCGGAACATACTTCTCTTAGAAGAGAGTGGAAAACTGCTGCCAAGAAATAGCGCCGAAATAATGGGTTTACGCCTCTCACAAGCCTCCCACCAAGTAAATGAAGCTCCTGAGAACTGGAAGGTAGTAAACGAGACCCCACTGGTCTCTAATATCCCTGCCGTGTGAAGCATCCTCTGAAACTTGTCTAAGAACCCCTTGTCATCCTCTCCCTCAGCACCACTTAAAGTCGGAGGACGAAGCCTCTCAAATCTCGCCAACCTACGCTTCTCATCGTCAGCCATAGCTGGAACCACAAAATCCTGGGCCGGAGTAACCGACTGAACTGGGACTTCCTCGGGTGTCTGAAGCCCCTGAATAACCTGCTTAGGTGTACGGGAAGCTGGAGTTTGAGTGCCTCCCCCGGCCTGATAAGCAGCGACTGATGTAGGAATAACGACTGCCTGATCAAGATTGATGCATGCAGTCAGAATCGGGGCCAACGTCTCCTGAAGACCCTGAATAAACAATAGGCACAGCTGGTGCCTGAGCTGGTCCCGCTGGAGCATCTGGGGCCGGGACATGATCTGGAAAAATAGGTGGGTCTATAGGTACCACCTCGGCAGATGCGCGGGCTGCACCCGTACCTCTACCATGGCCTCAACCGCGGCCTCGATCCCTCGTGGGTCCCATTGGTGGCTGATCCCCCTGTCCGGTAGCGCGTATCCTCACCATATGTGAGAGACTTAAATAATAGAAGTTTAGTTGCCAGAATCAATAGATTCACACGACAATAATTCAATAAATGTGAGATTTTTCCAAAGGGTTCTACAGCCTCTCGAACATAAGTACATACGTCACCGTACCGATCTGCAAGACTCTACTGAACCTGCTCATGACCGGTGAGTCCAATGTACCTAGGCTAGCCAATTTACTAAACATAATACAAAGAAATTTCCATTTAAAACAACAACGAAATTTATAAAAAATATTGTCACGTTTAATATTTCAAAATCTGCGGATAATCAAAGAAATATCTTAACCAAAATCCCAAAACCCGGAGACAACAGTCATGAGCGCTAAATAGAACACAGAATCTGACACGGTATTTATTTAATATATCAAGTCTAGGAAAATGTAAATATGCAACAAAATGAGAGGGAGAAGGGTGGGGTTGGAAACGCCGTGCAGCTACCTCACAATCTCCGACAAGGTCTACTGAGAACAACCGAGTCACTCGATCTGGGCACCTGGATCTGCACACAACGTGCAGGGAGTAACGTGAGTACACCAACTTAGTAAGTAACAAATATAAATAAGGACATGAGTGCAATTACAAGCTTTAAAATCATTAAAAGATCATATAAGAAATATTAGTGGAAAAACAGTAAAACAAGTCAGGAAATCTACGTTCCGAAAGTTTCATAAACTCCATTTTTCCGTTTTTCCAGTCTCATGTAAAACATTTATTCAACATTTATCGTTTAGAGACAAATACAAAGAAGAGTGAAAATAGTAGTTTCATAGCAAATAAGCCCATCGGGAATAGTGTCACTCACAAATAAGGCCTCTCGAGCAAACCTCTCAGTCACTCGTGACTCATCTCTCATCAATCAGCACTCATACTCAACATTCACGCTGAATGGTTATCATATAATTACCACTGCGACGTGCTTCCCGATCCATGTATATATATATAACGCTGCAGCATGCGACGTGTTCCATAAATTGTCAACTGCACTCATCGGGGGTGTACAGACTCCGGAGGGGCTCCTTCAACCTGATCCAATATATATAATGCTACGGCATGCAGCCCGATCAAATATATATATATATATATATATATATCGTTGCGGCATGCAGACCGATACATCACTATCCTGACAAACCCGGCACTCAGCCTCGCTCGGTCATCACCCTCAATAGCCACTCGGGCATCTCACCACAATTACAGGACTCAACCCAAAACATTTCTCATTTGTTTGAAAACAAGGTGATAAACAGGAATGAAAATGAACAAGTATAAATCATGATTGAGATAATATTTTCTATCAAAAACAGTGTGAGAAATAGTAGTAAAACACCCCTAAGGGGGTCAAACAGGTCGGCACAAGGACCCAAACATGGCCTACCGCCCAATTATAGTGTAAATTTCTAAAACACGGAGTATCACGTGATTTCAAATCAAATACGCGGCTTAATAGTCGCTTTGGGACGGACCAAGTCACAATCCCTACCGGTGCACGCCCACATGCCTGTCACCTAGCATGTGCGTCACCTCATTTATCAAAACAATATGAAATATCGGGGTTTCATACCCTCAGGTCAAGATTTACGTTCCTTACGTACCTCAAACCGGAAGAAAACTACTCCACAATGCCTTTGCTTCTCGACTCGGCCTCAACACGCTCCGAATCTATTCAAAACAGATTCATATCATCAAAATACGCTAAAGGGACAAAGCCCACTCGAAAATAGCTAATTTACATCATAAATCTCGAAATTAGCCAAACCCGACCCCCGAGCCCATGTCTCGAATTCCGATAAAAATCACAAAACTAGAATCCTTACGCTCTCACGAGTTCATGCATACCAAATACATCAAAATCGGACCCCAAATGGCCCCTCAATTCTCCGATTTAAACTCTCAAGTTTCAAGCCCTTAATCTTCCAATCTCACCACTAAAACATGATTAAACAATGGGATAATTGCCATAAACACAAGATACAAAGTCCATGTAGCTTAACTCATGGAATAAACTTGATTCCCCGTAGAAATCCGAGCTCAAAGCTCCAAAATACATCAAAAATGGGGAAGAAAATGAGAGAATTTCGCGAAGGCAACCTTATATAGGTTCTACCCAGCGATATCGCACCTACAACCAAAACCCCGCACCTGCGAAAAATCCCTCGTAGGTGCGGAATCTCACATAAGCCCAAAATTCAGCATCTTGCGGTCCTCAACACGCACCTGCGGGCCCGTAGGTGCGACCCAACTTTCGCACCTGTGCTCCCAAGCTAGGTTCCTATTTTTAGTATCTGTGCAAGGTGTTCCGCACCTGCGTCTCCCCGTCCGCAGGTGTGGCCACACCAGAAAGCCTGCACCAGCAGCCCTTTGGTGTAATTTTCCCAACTTCCACCCTTTCGAAATCATCCGAAATAAATCCCGAGCCCCTCGGGGCCTCAACCAAAAGTAAGAACAAATCATATGTCAATATACCAACCTAGTTGAACCCTCGAAACACTCAAAATAACATCAAAACACCAAATCGAATCCAAATTCAAGCCTAAGGATTCCTAAACTTCCGAAATTCGCCAACGATGCCGAAACCACCCAAACTACGTCTGAATGACCTGAAAATTTGCACACACATCCTAAATGACACTTATGGAGCTGCTCTAACTTCCGTAATTCCATTCCGAACCTGATAGCTAATTTTCTCACTGCCGACCGGAACTCGCCAAAAATCAAATTTCGCCAATTCAAGCCTAATTCTACTCCGGACCTCTTAGTTATATTCTGAACACACTCCTAAGTCCCAAACCACCTAAAGAAACTATCCAAGCCACGAAACCCCTATTCTAAGATCATTTAACTACAAGTCAACTTCCGATTGTCTTTTCCAACTAAATCACCAATCAAAGAGACTAAGTGTCTCATTTCTCACGAAAATCAACCGAACCCAAATCGATCCACCCAACACAACACAAAAGAGCTCAACCAAACAAGAATGAAGCAAAAATTGGAAGAAAACAAGGCTAAACTCTCAGAATGACTGCTCGAATCGTTATATCCAGGGATGTGACTGTTGGTGATGACAGTGTGATGAGGATGCAGGGCCGGATCTGTGTGCCCAATGTAGATGGGCTTTGGAAGATGATTATTGAGGAGGCCCATAGCTCGCGGTACTCCATTCATCTAGGTGCCGTGAAGATGTACCAGGATTTGAGGCAGCGCTATTGGTGGAGAAGGATGAAGAAGGACATAGTGATGTTTGTGGCCGAGTGTCTAAACTGTCAGCAGGTCAAATACAAGCACCAGAGGCCGGGTGGATTACTTTATAGGTTAGATATCCTCGAGTGGAAGTGGGAGCGGATCACCATGGACTTTGTAGTTGGACTTCCACGAACTTTGAGAAAGTTCGACGCTATTTTTTTGATCGTGGATCGGCTGATCAAGTCAGCTCATTTTATCCCAGTATTGACCACTTATTCATCTTAGAGGTTGGCCGAGATTTATATCAAGGAAATTTTTCGCCTTAACGGTATTACAGTATTTATCATTTCAGACAGAGGTACACAGTTCACATCACGGTTCTGGAGAGTCGTTCAGCAGGAATTGGGTACTAGAGTGGAGTTGAGCACAACCTTTCACCCTCAGAAAGACGGACAGTCCGAGCACACGGTTCAGATTATTAAGTATATGCTCCATGTCCGTGTGATGGAGTTCAGAGAGTCATCGGACCAATTATTTCAACTTGAATAGTTTGTTCATAATAACAGTTACCAATCCAGCATTCAGATGGCACCGTATGAGGCTTTGAACGGTAGGTGGTGTCGGTCCTCAGTGAGATGGTGTGATCCTGGCGAGGACCAATTTTTGGGTACAGACTTGGTCCAGGATGCCCTAGATAAGGTAAATGTGATTCAGGAGAGACTTCGCACAGCCCAGTCCAGGCAGAAGAGTTATGCAGACCGGAAGGTTCGTGATTTGGCATTTATGACTAGTGATCGGTTTTTGCTTCGGGTATCGCCTATGAAGGGCGTCATGAGGTTCGGAAAGAAGGTTAAGTTGAGTCTGAGGTTCATTGTTCCTTTTGAGATACTGCGGCGTGTTGGGGAGGTTGCTTATGAGCCTTGCCTCCTAGCCTAGCAGGAGTTCATCCGGTATTCCACGTTTCTATGCTCTAGAAGCATCACGGTGATCGGGCTCACATATTGAATTTCAGCTCACTCTAGTTGAACAAGGATCTATCTTATGTTGATGAGCCAGTGGCTATTTTGGATAGAGAGGTCAAAAAGCTCAGGTCAAAGAATATTGCATCACTAAAAGTTAAGTGGAGGGGTCAGCCGGTCGAGGAGGAGACTTGGGAGACTGAGCAGGATATGCGCAGCCAATACCCTCATCTTTTCACAACATCAGGTATGTCTTATTACTCGTTCGCGGACGAACGATTATTTTAAGAAGGGGAGAAGGTAACAACCCGACCAGTCATTTTGAGAGTTAGAGCACTGATCCCCTAATAACTGCTTTCCCCATGTTTGTTTCTGCTATTGGGACTTGCCGGAGTGATTAGTTCTGGAATTCGGAGTATTTTGGGACACTTAGTCCCTAATTGTGAGTTTAAGCCTTAGAAATTGGACCGTAGTTCTAACGACCCGACCGGTCGTTCCGAGGGCTTAGCCCATTTCCCCCTTATTCTGCCTCATTGTTGTGTGGTACATCTCTTTTGTGTTATGCTGGGTTGGCTGGCTTGGGTTCAGAATGATTGTGGAAAGAAAAAAGACACTTAGTCTCTTAACTTGGTTCAATAGTTGGAAAAGTCAACCGGAAGTTGACTTATAGGTATATGATCTCGGAATGTGGTTTTTATTGTTCGGATGGTTTCGTTAGGTGATTTGAGACTTTGGAGTGTATTCGGAATGTTATTCGGGGGTCCGTAGTACAAGTAGGCTTGAATTGGCGAAATAGGATTTTTGGGAATTTTCGGTCGGCAGTGGAAAATTATCTATCAGGGTCGGAATGGAATTTTGAAAGTTGGAACAGGTCCATAATGTCATTTGGGATGTGTGTGCAAAATTTCAGGTCATTCGAATGAGGTTTTGTCAGATTCGGCATCATTGGCGAATTTAAGAAGTTTTGAAATCCTTAGGCTTGAATTTCGAGTAAATTGGGTGAGTTGATGTTATTTTTGGTGTTCTAAGGGTTTGAATAGATTGGTATATTGTTATACGACTTGTTAGTTCTTTTAGTTGAGGCGCTGAGGGGATCGATATTGATTTCGGATGGTTAGCGAAGGTTTGGACTTGTAAAATGCAGCAAAGCTGCTGCTGGTGCCAATTTACTGGTGCGTCCGTACTTGCGGATTGGGGACCGCAGGTGCGATAGTTGTAGTACCGGGAGGAGACCGCAGAAGCGGAAAAGGTCGCAGAAGCGGAATGTTTGGCCGTACCTGCGGGCTCGCAGGTGCGAGGCCTGGGGCGTCGGTGCGGAATCTGGGGAATCAGTGAAAGTCGCAGGTGCGGCGCCTTGACCGCAGGTGCAGTCCCATAGGCCTGTGAAATGGGCCGCAAGTACGGAACCCCTGGGCAGAGCATATAAATTCCAGCCTTCGCGAATTTTCTCATACTTCACCATTTTTGAAGACGGGTTTTGAGCTTTTTGAAGTATTTTGAAGAGGGATTCAAGGGAAACACATTGAGGTAACATTTTTGAACCTAATACTCGATTCTATGTTGATATTTGACTTATTTAATCATGACAGTTTTGGGATTTAATGGTGTAATTGAGGGGTTAGGGCTTGGAAACTTGAGACTTTGATTTAAGGATTTCAGGGGTCATTTACCGTCGGATTTTGATGTATTTGGTATGTATGGACTCGTAGGAGTGTACGGGTTCTAGTTTTTTGATTTGTGTTGAGTTTCGAGACGTGGGCTTGGGGGTCGGGTTTTGCCGAATTTGGGATTTGTGATGTAATTTGATAATTTTTATGTAGGCTTTGCTCCTTTAGCATATACTAATGATATGGCCGAGTCGAGCAGCAAGGGCATTGTAGAGTAGAGTTTTGGCTATATTGAGGTAAGTAACGCTTCCAATCTTGGTTTCGATGGTTCGAAACCCCGAGTTACGTGTTACGTGATTAGAATTGGGTGACGCACATGCTAAGTGACGGGCGTGCGGGCGTGCACCTTGTGATTCATGACCTGGTTCATTCTATGGCACCATTTATTGGTTCTGTCTTGTTGATATTTGTGCTTCTGTCAAAATGACTGACTTGAACATTCTGGAAATCATTTTAAATACTTTGCTAAAGCTTCACACCGATAGTGTTGAGACCCGAGTGGTCGTCTTAAACGCGAACATGCTAGAAATCATGCTAGATATGATGTTAAGGCTTCACGCCGATGTTGTTGGGACCTGAGTGGTTGCTTATAGTTGTCATCTCATGTGATTGACTGATATTATATTCTCAATCCTATCATTTCATACCATATCATGTCTCAGTCTCAGTAATTGTTGATTTTGCACATTTTATCATTTGATTTGGGCTAGTTCATGCATTGTGAACCCATGCAAGCGAGACTGGAGAGTGATGACTGAGTGAGGCCAAGAGCCTGATATTGAGAGACATATATATATATATGGATCGGGCTACAGGCTGCAGCAATACTGTGATCATACCTTCGTTGCCTTGATATAGCGCTTGGGCTACTATGAGCCCCTCTGGAGTCTTGACACCCCCAGTGAGCGCAGTGATATTTGAGGGATGGATCTTCACTGGACATGGATCTTGTCCGAAGTGATATTTGAGGGATGGATCTTCCCTGGACATGGATCTTGTCTGGAGTGATATTTGAGGGATGGATCTTCCCTGGACATGGATCTTGTCCGCAGTGATATTTGAGGGATGGATTGTCCCTGGAAATGGATTATGTCCAAAGTGGTTATGCATGGAGATGGATCTTCTCCACGAGGATGGATTGGCCTGTTTCCCTCGGTACTGAGAGATTGAGGTCATTCACGTGTGTATGTATTCTGGAATGGATCTTGCCTTGGCCGTTGAGCCATATATAGTACCGAGTGATGTGAGGTGTATCATTATTTAGAGATGGATATTCTACTTGGAGCTGGATCGGCCTTCCTCAGTACTGAGTGACTTCTATGTGATGTGTATATATTCTGGGAGAGATCTTCCCTGGACCATGCGAGCCATATACAGTACTGAGTGGACAAATATTTGAGAGTCGGAGTACATTGTGCATTTCATATTGTTGATGCACTGGCATATAACATATGTCGAGGTATATATGTTAAACTGTTCTGAACTGTGTTTATCTTATCATTTGAGATGTCTAGGAAACTGAAAGCATGTCTAACTTTCTGTATATTTATTCTTTCACAAATGTGGAGGTTTAGTCCGTCACTGCCTCTCAATCCACAGGTTGGGCTTGTTATTTACTGAGTTGGTGTACTCATGTTACCCCCTACACCTTGTGTGCACATTCAGGTGCTAGGACCGAGTGAGAGCTGTTTTACTATCAGAGAGCACTTCGGAGATTGTAAGGTAACTGCACGCCGTCGCAACCTTGTCTCTCTCCTTCTTATAAGTCATTTTGTTTATCCTCAGACTGGTTTGTAGTAAGGGAACAACACTAGATTTTTTATTTTCCTTTTTTTTAGTGCCTCATGACTGATGACTCCGGTTTTGGGGCTATATTTAAATGTTTTACCTACCTTTATGTGTTTCCAAATGCTAAAAATGAAAGATTTATGAAATACTGGTTGATATTGAATCAAATGAAATTTTTTCTCATGTTAGGCACAATGATTTGGCTAGCCTAGTATCACGATAGGCGCCATCACGGCCGGGTTGGTTTTCGGGTCATGACATGTTGGTATCAGAGCCTAGGTTACATAGGGCTCACCAGTCGTTAGCAGGTTTAGTAGAGTCTTGCATATCGTTACGGAGACGTCGGTACTTATCTTCGAGAGGCTGCGGAACCTTTAGGAAAAATCTCACATTCTTGAAGTCTTGTCGTGCGATTCCATTTATTCAGCCAAAAGCGTGAATCTTTGAATTAGTTTCATGTATTAGAATGCGCACGTGAGCGCTCGTTATAAGCTGTGCATCGACGGCTTGTTATTTCCATGGATGAGTTGCGAGATTGATTTTAGCATGTTGATAATGGGCCAGTCTGGAGGACCTGAGGCCATGTTTGTATGTGGATTTTGTGCTGAGATGTCGATTGTGTGAGCACGTGCATTTGGGGACATATATGTCTGTTGTGTCCCTTATTGGTGGGATTTTATGGATGGATGACTATGTGGCGAGTATGATTTGATGGTGAGGTATGTTCAGAATGTTTATTGTGACAAAAGGATTGATTGGAGATGTAACAAGAACTATTCAGTGTTTGACTTCTATCTTGAGGTGACGTAGGCCTCGAGTTGTGAGTGTATTGAAGGACCTCTCGTGTAGTTTAGCTGCGGAGTGAAGTTGATCTTTATGTTGTGTTATGAATTCCTGGTGATGTCTTTTGGGCTGACCAATGCCCCAGTAGCATTCATGTATTTGATTAACAGTTATTCCAGTCGTATTTATACTCCATCTCTATTGTATTCATTGATGTCATCCCGGCGTACCCACTTAGCTAGTAGGAACATACTCAGCATTTGAGGATGGTGTTATAGATTTTTAGGGAGGAGAAGCTTTATGCAATGTTCTCCAAGTGTGAATTTTGGCTCAGTTAAGTAGCATTCTTGGGGCACGTGGTGTCCAGTGGGGGTATTCAGGTGGTCATATGAGTGTGGAGAGAGCTTCCAAAAGCTCAAGATTGTTTTGACCACAGCTTCAGTTTTAGTTCTGCTATCAGCTTTGGGTTCTTATAATGTGTGTTGTGATGCCTCGAGGGTAGGCGTTGGTTGTGTTTAAATGTAGAAGGATAAAGTGATTGTTTAATAGCTATGATTTTTTGGAAGGGTATAGAGAGAGATCAGTTTGAGGCTAAGCAGGCGGGGCTAATTCCCACGGGGTGTCCTGAGATTGTGTGATCCTTAGGTGGTTTTGTAGCAAGTCCTCTTTTACCAGTAATTGATATATGTTGAAATTTGCGTTTAGATCGCTTATGGAAGTTGGCACGTCTATTCCAACGGTGAATGCGAGATTTGCAGACGATTTGAGATATTAGATGGTTTGTGTTATATTAGCTTACGAGGTATTTAGTTGAATCTCACTGCAGTATTGCGCCGGTGATAGCATATAGGAATTGTGAGTTATCGTTTGTTTTGAATTATAGCTTTGAGCTAAGTGGGGGAGTCTGCTAATGATTGGTTGGTTTCTAGATTATGTGTTGTATTGGTTTTAGTCTAGGGTATCCTGGTGGATCAGTTATGTCTTGTAGAGGTGGAGTTTGAGAATTATTCGAGTAATGGTAAGTTCTTAGCTAATTGAATATGTAGTTGCTTGCGACTCGGAGTGGGTTTGAGGTTTGTGGTATCGTTCATATGGTGGCATAATTGGTGCGATGTGTAGTGTAGTATTGAGATTGCGGGTGCTAGGTCGCGATGCGATTTGAAAGGAAGGTTCAGAATTCTTAGGCGGCATGTACAGTTTCAGATGACTAGGTAAATGACATCACTGATTAGTGTGGCTTGATGAGGATATACGTTTCAAAAAGGGCATTGTGTTTGAGTTAAGGGGGCTTCATTGGTATTGTGGCGCTCTCGTGTTAGATCGACTGTTGATATTCAAGTTTGATTGGTGGCATAGAAGAATTTTAGAAGTATCCCTCGTGGAATGACTTAGTATTAGAGATATGTTATATATTCGAGTGGTAGAGTTGGGATCAGATGGTGATTTGTACGCTTCGTGGACTTCGAGACTGAGAGTTCTCATAGACATGCTATTTTGTGGTCGTGGATTGTGAAGATGTGAGCAAAGCTAGTCAGATGTTAGTATGTGCCATGATTCAGTCACCGTGAACTTATGAGAGTTATTTATCTGTTGCAGGTGTCCAAAGTTGACTTAGGGTTCATTGGCAGGCAAGTATAGGTGTGTTCTGCACCGGCTCGGAATTTGTCGTCTCTGAATTGCTATTGTTGAGGGAGGTACCATTCGATTGTCATTGAGTTTATTTGTGTCTTGGAGAGATCTATGAGATACCCTTCAGTGTTGCAAGGAGTTGTGATTGTTGGTTATGTGCACATATGGAGAAGATATATTTGGGCTTTATAGCGGGATATGAGTAGTTAGGTATTGTGACATTTAGATGTATTGGTTATGTACTTTCTGGTTCGTGTGGCATGGTATCATCTGATTCCCGCACTTTGAGTACTTGATGTCGAATTACGCATGGTTATTGATTTTGAGAAAGATGGATCGAAGTATTTTATGTGGACTAGTGTTTGGGTGGGGTCGCTCATTGCAGAGAAGTTATATGGCGGTATGATCCTTCGAGTTAGATTCACATGATCTGGTTCTACGATGTGTGATGGGTTCTCAGCATTGTGTGGTGGTGATACTGGTGAACTGGCGGTACAGCTCTCGCAGTGGGGTCACTTTTGCCATGATTTTAGTACATTTGGGATGTTGTATATTTGTGCATGGACTGCATGGGTTGTTGCTTTCAGCTTTATTGATGCATCACGTCACTTGAGTGGTTGTGGCAGATCACAGGAGGTCATCCGACCTGGAATGGGTGCTACCGCGTCTGGTCGTGGTATATTTGGGAAGATATTGATGTTGATCGGCTTAGAAGTGTTGCTATATTTTTGGTCAAAGAGAGGGAGTTCCATCACTTGTTGATCTGACGAATGGTTATGGGTTTTTGTGTGTTTCTTTCAGCATCAACAGTATATGAAAGTGTTAGAGCGAGGCATTTCTTGATAAAGGTTATGTACCGGTATTGGGTTGTTTTGAGAAACTATTGTGATTAGAAGTGATTGCTATGAGTGTTTGAGTCATGAGGTGTATTATGTGATTACATGTTGGGTTACAGATATGGTTTGATACAGCGTGTTCAGACTTATTCAGTTTATAGTTGTGCAATTTTGATCTTTTAAACTATTTCAGAAGTGGAAATTTTGTTCTAAGGTTTATGGGTCAGGTTGGATTTCGAAGTTTCAACTATGTTGCGCTATTGTACCTATATAGAATAGGGTAATGTGGGATCACCCCCGTGTACGTGCATGGTAAGGTTATTCAGCGGTTTGATGGTTTTAGGAACAACTCTGGGCACGTTCGAGGATGAATGTATGTTTAAGTGGGGGAGAATGTAACGACCCGACCGGTCGTTCTGAGAGTTTAGCCCGTTTTCCCCTATTTCTGCTTCATTTTTGTGTGGTACATGTCTTTTGTGTTATGTTGGTTTGCTTGGCTTGGGTTCAGAATGATTGTGGAAAGAAAAGAGACACTTAGTCTCTTAACTTTGTTCATTAGTTGGAAAAGTCAACCGGAAGTTGACTAATAGGTATATGATCTCGGAACATGGTTATTATGGTTCGGATGGCTTCCTTAGGTGATTTGATACTTAGGAGTGTATTCGGAATGTTATTCGGAGGTCCGTGGTAGAATTAGGCTTTAATTGGCGAAATAGGATTTTTTGCAATTTCTGATCGGCAGTGGAAAATAAGCTATCGGGGTCGGAATGGAATTATGAAAGTTGGAAGAAGTGCGTAATGTCATATGGGATGTGTGTGAAAAATTTTAGGTCATTCAGATGAGGTTTAATTAGATTCGCCATCGTTGGCGAATTTCCAAAGTTTGAAAATCCTTAGGCTTGAATTTTGAGTAAATTGGGTGAGTTGATGTTATTTTGGGTGTTCCGAGAGTTTTACTAGGTTGGTATATTTTTATATCACTTGTTAGTGCTTTTAGTTGAGGCCCCGAGGGGCTCGGTATTGATTTCGGATGGTTAGCGGAGGTTTGGACTTGGAAAATGCAGCAAAGCTGCTGCTGGTGCCAATTTACTAGTGTGTCCGCACCTGCGGATTCGGGACCGCAGGTGCGATAGTCACAGGAGCGGGAGGCGACCGCAGAAGCGGAGAAGGTCGCAGAAGCGGAGCGTTTGGCCGCACCTGCGGGCTCGCAGGTGCGAGGCCAGGGGTGCAGGTGCGGAATCAAGGGATTTAGTAAAAGTCGCAAGTGGGGCACCTTGACCGCAGGTGAGGTCTCGCAGGCGTCTGAAATGGGTCGCTGGTGTGGAACCCCTGGGCAGCACATATAAATTGGAGCCTTCGCGAATTTTCTCATGCTTCACCATTTCAGAAGACGGGTTTGGAGCTTTATAAGGGATTTTGAAGAGGGATTCAAGGGAAAAACATTGAGGTAACGTTTTTGAACCTAATACTCGATTCTATGTTGATATTGGACTGACGAATCATGAAATTTGTGGGATTTAAAGGTGTAATTTAGGGGTTAGGGCTTGAAAACTTGAGACTTTGATTTAAGGATTTGATGGGTCATTTGCCGTCGGATTTTGATGTATTTGGTATATATGGACTCGTGAGAGTGTAAGGGTTCTAGTTTTGTGATTTGTGTCGAGTTCTGCGACGTGGGCCCGGGAGCCGGGTTTTGCCGAATTCGGGATTTGTGATGTAATTTTATAATTTTGATGTAGGCTTCGCTCCTTTAGCATATACTATTGATATAGTGCTGATTTTGGTTAGATTCGAGGCGATTTTTGGTCCAGTCTAGTAGCAAGGGCATTTCAGAGTAAAGTTTTGGCTTGATTGAGGTAAGTAATGCTTCCAATCATGGTTTTAAGGGTTCGAAACCCCGAGCTACGTGTCGTGTGATTAGAATTGGGTGACGCACATGCCAAGTGACGGGCGTGCAGGCGTGCACCATGTGATGCGTGACCTGGTTTATTCCATGGCATCGTTTATTAGTTCTCTCTTGTTGATATCTATTCTTCTGTCAATGTGACTGATGTGAACATTCTGGAAATCATGTTAAATACTTTGCTAAGGCTTCAGGGTGATACTGTTGAGACTCGAGTTGTCGTCTTTAATGCGAACATGATAGAAATCATGCTAGATATTATGTTAAGGCTTCACGCTGATGTTGTTGGGACCCGATTGGTCGCTTATTTCTGTCATCTCATGTGATTCATTGATATTATATTCTCAGTCGTGTCATTTCATACCATATCATGATACATATGTAGCAGGCTGCACGCTGCAGCGATACTCTGATCATACCTTCGTTGGCTTTTTATAGCGCTTGGTCTACTAGGAGCCCCTCCGGAGTCTTCACACCCCCAGTGAGCACAGTGATATTTGAGGGATAGATCTTCCCTGGGACATGGATCTTGTCCGAAGTGATATTTGAGGGATGGATCTTCCCTGGACATGGATCTTGTCCGAAGTGATATTTGAGGGATGGATCTTCCCTGGACATGGATCTTGTCCGAAGGGGTTATGTTTGGAGATGGATCTTCTCCACAAGGCTAGATTGGCCTGTTTCCCTCAGTACTGAGAGACTGAGGTCATTGACGTGTGTATGTATTCTGGGATGGATCTTCTCTTGGTCGTTGAGCCATATACAGTACCGAGTGATGTGAGGTGTGTCATTATCTTGAGATAGATCTTCTTCTTAGGGCTGCATCGGCCTTCCTCAGTATTGAGTGACTTCTGTCTGATGTGTATATAATTTGGGAGAGATCTTCCCTGGGCCATGCGAGCCATATACAGTACTGAGTGGACAAGTATTTGAGAGTGGAAGTACATTGTGCATTTCATATTATTGATGCATTGGCATGTAACATACGTCGAGGTATATATGTTAACCTGTTCGGAACTGTGTTTATCTTATCAATTGTGTTGTCTAGTAAATTGAAAGTATGCCTAAATTTCTGTACATTTATTCTGTAATAAATATGGAGGTTTAGTCTGTCACTACCTCTCAGTCCACAAGTTAGGCTTGTTACTTACTGAGTTGGTGTACTCACGTTACCCCCCGCACCTTGTGTGCAGATTCAGGTGCTAGAACCGAGTGAGAGCTGGTTTACTCTCAGGGAGAACTTAGGAGATTGCAAGATAACTGCACGACATCTAAAGTCGTGTCTCTCTCCTTCCTATTAGTCATTTTCTTTATTCTCAGACTAGTTTGTAGTAAGGGAACAACACCAGATTTTGTATTTTCCTTTTTTTAGTGGCTCGTGACTGATGACTCCGGGATTTGGGGCGGTATTTAAATGGTTTACCTACCTTTGTGTGTTTCCAAATGCTAAAAATGAAATATTTACGAAATACTGGTGGATATTGAATCAAACGAAAGTTTTGCTCATTTTATGCATAATGAATTGGCTAGCCTAGTATCACGATAGGTGCCATCACAGTCTGGTTGGTTTTCGGGTCGTGACAATAGTCAAAATTGTGTGAAGGCAGATTCGTAATGGAATTTTGTAGACTCTGTTAGCTCCATTGAGTGATTTTGGGGTTTGGAGCATGTCCGGGATGCGTTTTAGAGGTTTGTAGTAGATTTAGGCTTGACTTGGTGAAAGTTATATTTTCGACGATTTTGGTCGATAGGGAAATTTTTATATCGAGCTCGGAATGGAATTCCGAAATTTTTTGTAAAAAATGCTAAGTTCTTATTCTTGAAGTCATGTGTAATTCTTGTTTTTGGTGTTAGTCGATGTGGTTTGAAGACTCGACTAAGTTCGTATGATTTTATAGGACTGGTTGGTAGGTTTGGTTGACGTCCCGGGGGCCTCGGGTGTGTTTCGGATGCTCAACGGGAAGTATTGACTTAGGCAATTTTTCTGGTGTGGTGAGCCTGTCAATTTTGCACCTGCGGATGTTGCACCGCAGAAGCGGCACTGCAGAAGCGACTTGGTAATCGCAGATATAGGTGTTTCGAGGGTTTTATATTTCATAACAGAAAAATCGACTTGGAGCTCGGTGGGAAACGATTTCTCGAGGGTTTTTGAAGGAAAATCATCTGGTAAAACATTCTAGCTCTATTTTTATCATAATACAATAATCTATTGTTCTTTCCATCATCTAATTAAGGAATTTGAGGGTAAAAGTTTGGCAATGGGGGAAAAAGTTGCCCAATTGACAATTCGAGATTTGAGTGAGAATTTGACGTCGGATTTTGATGATTTTTGTTCGAGTGTTCTCGTTGGTGGACGGGTGTTCATAATTTGTACGTTTTACCCAATTCCGAGGTATGGGCCCGGGGGACTTTTTGGGGCGATTTTTCCTAATTTCTCTTTTTAGCTTCGAATTGATTAGTTGAGTTAGATACGTATAGCTATATTTACATTTTGCAATTTATTTGAATAGATTCGGGTCATTCGGAGGTGGATACTCGTGGCAAGAGCGTGATATCAATTTGATTTGAGCGGTTGAGGTATGTGGCTTGCCTAACCTTGTGTTGGGGATGTGTGGACGCCGTTTACGTGAGGCAACGAGTACTTACACGGGCCGTTATTGCAAAATCCCATTTTTTTCTTCTTAAATCATAAATTGTCTTTCTCTTATTAAATTTCATTAATATGTTAAATTTTTTAGCTTAGAGTAGAAAAGCATACTTACGTGTCTAATTGTCTATTTGATATTTTGTGCACCATGTTTATTTAGGTTACTGCTTTTACATATCTGTGATTATATGAACTGTATAAATTCGATACCGTACCTGTCATTTTATATTGCATCGCATATTTATTTGGGACTACGGACGTATTCCAGGAGATCCCCCTGTACTGCATGTTTATTTTGGGACTACAAACGTATTAAGGGAGATCCCCCTGTGCTGCATATTTATTTTGGGAGTACGGACGTATTCCGGGAGATCCATCTATACTGCATATTTAAATTGGGACTAAAGACATATTCTGGGAGATCCCCCAGCACTGCATATTTATTTTGGGACTACAGATGTATTTAGGGAGATCCCCCTATAATGCATAATCATCTGGAACTACGACACGGTATCCTGGGAGATTCCACCTTGTGTTTACCTTGTTCTAAGCCGACGGCTCCCTTAGATGTTAAGTTCTCGAGCATTTTCTTTAACTGTTACTGTAGAATTTATTTATCTGTTTTACCATTTTAAATTGGTTATATTACTCTAGTAGGGCCTTAACTTGACCTCGTCACTACTTGATTGGGGTTAGGCTTGGCACTTACTGGGTACCAATGCGGCGTACTCATGCCCTTTCCTGCACATGTTTTTATGTGTAGATCCAGGTATGAGCTATCAGCCTCGCGGATAGTATTTGCTGCTGATTCTAGGAGACTATAACGTAATTCTGCCGCGTCCGTGGAAGCCTCAGAGTCCCCTTCTACTCCATCGTTTAGAGTCTTTTTATGTACTTCAAGACTTGTTTAGAGCTACAGTAGTTATTAGAAGCTTGTGACTTTGTGACATTCCGGGTCGTTGGGAGAATATTTTGTATGAGCCGAGCGGCACCATTTTTTTTATTTTTTCTTGCTATTTTAGATTATGTTCCTAATTTCCTTATTTGTTGTGTTTTATTAATGTTTTTCCTTAATATTAGGCTTACCTAGTCGTGGAGACTAGGTGCCGTCACGATACCTTTTTGTTGGTAAATTGAGTCATGACAGTGTCAGTGTCATTGAGTTTTGGACGTGTACCTGGATTGTTTACCTTTGCATTTGGGGTTGTCCTAACTCCAATATACTTTTTTTTGTTGAAGGTGACAGTGACCTAATCGCCTTAAGTGTCTTGTTGTCGATTTTATGCTTGACTCCCTTGTTGGTTATTGGGATTGAGAGGTGGTAGAATGACAGAACATTTTGACTGGATGTGGCCTAATTTTTTACAGTTGGTGCATAGGAAGTTTTAACCCTCATAGTGTATTTTTTGTTTGTAGCATCCAATATAAACAAAAGGCTTGACCGGGTTTTCCATTAAAACTTCAACGCACAGTATAGAATATCGACCTCTTAGGGTAGATGAAGTATAAGCATCGATCCTAAGTATTCTGCCGATTGTATTTCCAAGTCTTTGTAAAATGGTAGAGTCATAAAATTCAGTTGGGAGTTGGGGAATACGAACCCATACTGCTGAGTTTAGTTGTTTTGCCTCACTGGCTACAAATTGTGGCTCCCATTTTTTTACTAATAGGTGAAAACCATTAATAAACCAAGGGCCATTAATTAATGATCTATACATATTCTCCTCCTTGTTGAACTTTACTCTAAAGTAATCAGCCCCAAGATCCATAAGATTGATGTTTTCAGTTGGTTTTCCCAATTGATATAGTTTTCTTTTTAGGTATTGGTGTAAGATTCTTTTTACCATTAGTCTAATAATAAGTGAGTACTTCCATGGTTGATAAATCCTATGGAGGGCAACTACTGTTAGTGGGACTTGTAGGTTGTCATTAAGATCCTGGATTGTGAAAGCAAGTTTTTTGTCTAGGCAAATCTTGGATTAGGGAGTCTAGTTGCATGGGAGTGTGTTGAGGAGGAAGTGGAACTAGTGGTGGTTGATAGACGTGAATATTGATGGAGTCCAAAAGGAGAATCTCTTTATATGATGAGTTGGGATGCTTTGGTTGGTGTAGAAGGGGGAGAGTTAACTCCTTCATCAGCATGTTGTGGTTCCTTACATGGTGTTGATATATGAGGAGTAATACCTTCATTTCCATGTAGGATATTTGGAGATTTTGGTGGTATTTGGGAATATTGATGGGTGGAAGGTGGGAATTTATCCATTGTTGCTTTGAAAATGTCGAAAAGGAGAGTAGTGAGAAGGTAGAGCTTCTCACTCTAGAGATAAAGCAAGATAAAGTTTGTATATGGTATTTAGAATAAAAGCTCTTCGTAGAAATGATAGGCGATACATTAAGCCTCTTGAAAAATCACATGTGTCTATTTAAACTTGAATTATGTTTCAGATGATAATCAATCATCTTTACCTCGATAAAAAGCCTTTATATGATGTATTCATCTTGTACTTTATTCTTTCATGCAGAATTAATTACTCAAATATTTGACGTAATAATATTGATATTATATTTCAAAACTGTGTGATACACGACTAAACATACGCGTGCAACGTACGTGTCGAGAAACTAGTCTATATTATTATAAAAGCATGAATACAATGTCGGTTTACGAAATAACCTTATAATATTAACCATAATAACTCATAATAAAAGGACATAACCGGAATTCTAGATATTAGCCTTATAATCCTATTTGTATTAGGATGTAATACTACACGTTAGGAATCCTACATGATTACCTTTAGGATTCCTATTAGTAAAATTACTTTCGGGTATCTTTTCATATAAAATTGAACAAGTAAATATCTTTAGTTATGTACCTACTACTTTTAGGATATACTTCTTAAAGAATTCCTATTACTAATTTAATTTGAAAACGTATTATAATGTCGTATTACTAATTTAATTTAAGAATTTATTATATTGTCTAAATTTATTTAGAAAAAGAAGAGTCTATGATATTATAAAAGCATAAATACAATATTAATATACCAAATTAGCCCGAATATATTAAGCGGAAGAACCCATAGGGAGATGACATAACTGTAATAACATATTGTTTGGACTACAATACCTTCTATGCTAATTTTTAATATTTAAAATTTTAAAATTAATATTTGTGTATTAAATTATTATTAAAAATATGTAGGAAAGTTTATAAAATTAATTTAATAAGAATCCTTCGTATTGGAAACACATTATCACCCTATAATGTCCAATACTAAGAACAATAAAAGTAATATTAAATGGATTGCTTGAAGAGTTGAAATTAAGAAAAATATACCACCATGTTAATATGCTTTTATTATATATTTAAACTATTTTCCTACTCTTTATTAACCAACTAAGAAAATATTTAAGAATATAAATGTGTGAGAAAGAAAAAAAAATATAGTTTGCAAGAGTCAATACCACTAATGATTCTGCAAGTATAACGATTTAAAAGTGAAATGTCATATCAATCTTTTACTCTTTGAAAATAAAATATATGGTGGATAATATTATAATTAAGATTAAATATTCAAAACAAGAGATGAACTAATATTAGATCTGAATCAACATAAAATAAGTTGTTTTGTATGTTAAAACCAAATAGTAAAATCTTCTAATAAATTATTTATCAAGAGAATCCAATTCATTTACTTTTTAAAATTCATCATATAAGTAAAATTCTTATTCAAGTTTAAAGAAAACCATAGGGTACATAAATATATTCAATAAAAAGAGCGTTAGAACACAAATTAAAAAAGGATAGTATATTATTAAGAGTCAACATGCTATACAAGTGTTTGAGGAAACACAATCAAAGCTAAATCATAATCAAGAACAAACTTTCAAGACTATATTATAAAGATTGGACTCTTCTACAATGTGATTATTCTTTATAGATGCCTCCAGCGAAATCGAAGTAGTATTTATATATCATGCATTACTTGCAAATACCATATTAAGAGGTATGAAACTATTAGCAATAATAGCAAGTGGTGTACCTACACAAATTTTATTCTGAGGCCACCCAATTTAGATTTGATATACCTCTTCAAACAACTTAAATGTCACGACCCAAATTTCCTCTGTTGGGTATCGTGTGGCACCTAGTCTTAGGGACTAGGTAAGCCTAACATTTCCACTGATCAACAACAATAATAAAGAAATACAGAGTTTACGATTTCTCAAAACCCGGTAAGTACAAGTCATAAGCTCTACGAAATCTTTCTATCAAATTTAAGTACAACTGCCTAGGAATAAGTAAGTACAGTTGAATAGAAATAAAACGGGAAGGTGACTCCGAAGCCTGCGAACACAGCAGCAGGTTACCTTGAGTCTCCTCAGCAACGATCTGCGCAGCTACCAACAACCATAACCTGAAGCTGCACACAAAATGTGCAGAAGTGTAGTATGAGCACACCACAACAGTGCCCAGTAAGTATCAAGACTAACCTCGGTGAAGTAGTGACAAGGACTAGTCAAGACACTACCGTCCTAATAAGTAAAAAGGCAAGATGTATAAATGACTGAACCAACATATCTATCTAAAGATTTCTCAATGTATTTAACGATACGATCGAATAACACGGAAGAAACGATCAACGGACAACATAATAGGAATACGCAAAGAGAATGGGACGGATACAATCTAACTGGCGGGAACTACAACATAACAAAAACACAAGCAACTCAGCATTACATCAATTTATTCACGTCAGGCCTTAGCCAATGACTCAATAAAACTGGTCGAACTTTCGAGTGAAAACCTTTAAATTGTGAGTTCATTTTTAAAACTTTAAAGATATAATTATTTCGGAATAGAGAAATTTATTCTTTGAAACGTACTTTCTCTGAATGTATATTTATATATTTTTAAAAAGAGAAATCTTTATAACATAGTCTCTTCAAATACGGGGTGTTCAAATACACTTTCCCAAACACTGCTCTTTCAAGTATCATCAAAATACGTGATGTTTCAAATATATTTTCCCAAGTACTGCTCTTTCTAATATCATCAAAACACGTGATGTTCTATATTTTCCCAAGTACTTCTCTTTCAAATACCATCAAAATACGTGATGTTCAAAATATATTTTTCCAAGTACCGCTCTTTCAAATATCATCAAAATACGTGATGTGTAAAATATATTTTTCCAAGTACTGCTTTTTCAAATATCATCATTCTGCAAGACAAATGTTTTTCAAATATACTTCCGAAAAGAAGTCCTTTAGACATAACTTTTCCTGGAGATAATTTCTTTTCAGCTATACTTTTCAATAAATATATCTATATCTTTCGATTCAAATCTCCTCAGTCATAAACTACCGGAACTCAGTCCGCCACTCAGAATTTATTATGCAATGCAGTACAGGGGGAAAGCTCCAGGATCTCTGTCCGTAGTCCCAATATAAATATGCGATGCAGTACAGGGGGAAAGCTCCCGGATCTCTGTCCGTAGTCCCAGTTTAAATATGCAATGCAGTACAGGGGGAAAGCTCTCGGATCTCTGTTCGTAGTCCCAATTTAAATATGCAATGCAGCCACTGAGAAAAACAACCAGAATGCTACAGAACCAATATATATTGCCACAACCGGCGCGAAAGCAAACAAGGCCGAATACAAAGTGCGATGAGCAAATCAATAAAAATACTTAAATCACAATGTAGTAACAACTCGCTCATAAGAAGTAGCCACTGAGAGGAATGACACGAACAAAGAGAGAACAACATAACGAGGGGAAGACAAGACAATTATAGCAACGATTATGTACATTCAAGTTCACAACCAAAAGACAATTAGCTTCACCGAATAAACTCTGTTTGAACAATGCTCAGTAAAATAGGCAGCATATGAAGGAAGACATAGCATAACGGTAGGAAAAAAAAAATAACGTCTTCATTCAAGTCAATTAAGATCATATAAGAAACAAGGAATGCTAGGAAAGTACTTCTAACTTGAACAGGAGGAGATGAGATTAGAAATCACGGATTCAGATATAACCAGTTCAATTCATATACGGGGAACATAAGGACCCAAAAATCCCTAAAGGACAATCTATTTGCAAATAAGTTCGAGTACACACTCGTCACCGCGCGTACGCGGACTACAATCAACATAGAAGACTCAATCCTAAAGGGTAGTTCCCCCACACAAGTTTAGGCAAGATACTTACCTCAAAGACGACAACCCGGTACTCAAAAATAGACTTCTCGGGCGTGAAAGCCTCCGGACGGGTCAAAATCAACTAAAACAACTTCAAAATACATATAAAACGTACAAGGAACGATTCCGAATAATAAAGTTTCAATCTTTGCAAATTTATAAAAATCGATCCAAAAGTCGACCCTTGGGCCCGCACCTCGGAACCCGACAAATTTTACAAATTTTGATTACCCATTCCGATACGAGTTCACTCATACTAAATTTATCCAATTCCGATAACATTTTATCATTCACATCATGAATTTTCATTTTTTAAGTTTTCTTTCAAAACCCACAATCCCCTCAGCGCAAATCAAAAATTAAAGGATAAAAACAAGAACTAATTCATGAAATATATTTAATTCTAGTGGAAGAACACTTACCCATTCGATTTGTGTGAAAAACCCTCAAAGAATCGCCCAAAACCGAGTTCTAGAAGTCAAAATATGTTTAAAATGGTGAAACCCCCAATTTGCAAACTTATATTCTGCCCATGTGTTTTGCGAATCGCGATCGCAGGAATGGAGGCGCGGCCGCGTAGAAGGAAAATGAAGCTGGTGTAAGATGTGATCCACGAATGCGTAGAATCTTATGTGATCGCGTACAAGGGGAAGGCTGGCTTCCGCGATCGCGGATGCAATCATGCGAACGCATTGAACAATTTTTGGGGTAGTCCGCATTAATGCTACGCGAAGGACATCAGAAGGCAGATAACAACAGTTATAAAAGCGGGAAAAATTATCCGTGGTCCATCCGGAACACACCTGAGGCCCCCGGAACCTCGTCCTAATGCACAAACAAGTCTTATAACTTAATACGGACTCGCTCGATGTTCCAAATCACATAAAATAACACTAAAACGACGAATCAAACAAAAATATCAATGAAATTCCTCACAACTTCTTTAAACATATAATTTTGTATTAAAGGTCCGAATCACGTCAAACTAAGCTCGTTTCTTACCAAATTTTACAGATAACACATAACCTGTACCGGGCTCCGGAACCATGTTACGGGCCCGATATCACAGGTTTCACCTCTAATTTTATTTTCAAAAACCTTTATATTTTTCATACAATAATTTTCTTTAAAAATTCATTTCTCGGACTTGAACCTCAGAATTCGATTTCGGGCATACGCCCAAGTCCTATATTGTCCTATGGACCCTCCGGGACCGTCAAATCACAGGTCCGGGTCCGTTTACCAAAAATATTGACCAAAGTCAACTTTATTCAAATTTCTAATACAAAATTATCATTTTTATCAATTTTCACATAAAGGCTTCCCGGCTACACGACCGGGCTGCGCACGCAAATCGAGGTGACATAGAATGAGATTTTCACGATCTTGGAACACATAATTAGATAGAATATATGGGATGACCCTTTTGGGTCATCAGGTTAAATAACCATCACAAATATATCAAATAGGAGCAATGGTGCTAAATTTATTAGGAAAGCAAAATTGATTATATGGGATGCAACACTTATGGATAAGTGTTAAACGATCGAAATAATGCCCAGAGTTTTAGAGATATATTGGATATTAATGAACCGTTTGGTGGAAAGTTAATAGTTTGCGAGGTGATTTCTGTCAAGTCCTACCAGCAGTTTCAAAATCAACAAAAGTAGAGACTGTAAAAGCTATCTTGTCAAAGTTATACTTCTGGCCTCAAATGAAAAAGATTCAACTGACAAGAATTATAAAATAAGAACAGATACAGTATTCAGTATCTTCTTGCTTCGTGTCGGAAACGAAGAAGAGCATCCAATAATGATTTGGTTCTCCCTAAACACTAGGTTATCAATTTCAAAGGTAATGGTAGTGCATTTAATAAGAGAAATATTTTCATCAATAGAGTAAAATGCAATTTGTGAAAATCGCACTATAAAATTAAAAAGATATCTTAGCTAGCAGAAATGAATATATTGATCAACTAAATACAGGATTGATTGAAAATTTTTACAGTAAAATTAAATATTTTTAAGCTTTTGACTCAGCTATAAAATAATACGAATAATTACTACCAAGAAGAATACTTTAATACCAAATAGCCTTCTATCATACATGTTTGTTGTCATGTTTATTATTTCTTACGTTTGTTACTGTCACCGTATATATAATAGGCTGACTTAAAATTGATCTTCTATTGTATATAGGTTAATTTTGAAGAAAAATATGTACATCATGCTACTGAAAAACATAGATACACCGAAAAACTTATGTAATAGGACGCAAATGGTATATAAATGTTTTAATAAAAACGTCATACATGCAAAAATTATGATGCTGGTCCATGTGCTTCTAAGTATATTCTTATCCCCGAATTCAATTTTCATCTTCTGATATTAAAGAATATCCTTTTAAATTTATGAGAAAGTAATTTTTCGTATTTTTATGTTTTACAAATACAATAAATAAAGCACAAGGACAAACATCCTAAATATTGGACTATATTTATCGCAATATATTTTCTTGCATGAACAATTATATGTTGCACTTTGAAGAGCGATATCAAGATCGAAAACAAGAGTTCAGGTTAAGGCAGAGCAAGCAAAGTATTAGGAGGAAACATATACAAAAAAGTGTTCGTTAAGATATCATCACATTAAATACTTTTAAACTATAATACATAATTGTCTAACTAACATGATAAAATTGATCATTTTTGTTAGTTTTGATGATCTTCTTTTATCTTAAATTCATGTATTATACTAATGTAGTAATATTTTTCAGCATTTAGATGATTGTTGTATTATTATACATAAAGTTTCTTTCATTAATTAAATTTTATTGTTCCTCATATAAATAAATATTTAAATCATCAAGTGTCATTATTAACGTGCAACGCACGTTCACAAATAGTAGTTATACTAAAAGTGAGAACTCCAAAAGTGAAAAGTTAAATTACTTAAATGGCCCCCAAAATAACCTACCCTAATTAAAAGAAGAAGAAAAAGAATTGACGCCTACAAATATTCAAAGCCGATGGTTCCTACTCATAGTTAAAAGTCACAACCGTTCCTGAACAAATTTGTCTGGTACTCCCCACTCTTCTCGCACCATAAGTTCCCTTATTTGGTTGATTCTTATAATGGGCTTCTGCTATATGCCTATATAAAGGTGGATTTTGAGCTTAAAGGAACTAATTATCCTACTTATGATAGATTTAGAAAGAGAAAATCTCACTTTGTATTTATTAAGTCCAAATTATTTACCTTTTAATACTCATGTCCAAACTATTTATTGTTCCTACCCACGCGTCCCAGATTATTTACGCGGCCCACCTATTAGCGGATTTGCATACCTGGCCGATGCTATTTCACCCAGCAGCCCACCCAATTAGGGGATCCCATACTCATCATCTTTAATGCCTCCATTTGTTTTGTCTTTGTCCTTTAACACTACATACAATTTCTAAATCTCCATAGCCAAACAATGAGAACCAAAATTCGAGTTTTTCATTTTTTCTTCAGATTCTGTTCTATCTCTTTGTCACACTCCAACCTAGGGGAGCGTGACCGGCGCTAAAGCGAGTGAGCCTAGTCGAGCAAGCTTATTAGAGGATTGCTACCCGACTCGCTAGTTGTTCAAGAAGGCATGTTGTCATTAGATAAGCAGTAGAAGAATTATATAGAACCTTACAAGTTGCTTACATCATTTTCATTATATTAAGGTTAAGTCCCAAAAATACATACAATTTACAAATCAGTGGAACCCGGGTTTTAGACAAAATACAACATAATTTAACGACCTGTTCCATTACCCCTACACAACCCACATAGATGTCTACGGAGTCTCTAAGGATACAAAAGACAGTTATGATAATGTCGGCGAAAAGACTGGCTACACCTCAAAATGCGTAAGCATATAAGAAAAAGATGCACATCATAACCCCTGGAAGAATAGGAGGGGGGCTCACCAAGATCACTGAGAAGGGGAGGAGCCGCTAGCTACGGTCGGCTGTCATGACCCCAAAACACTCGGCCCTGATGGCGCCTGTCATGAAATCAGGCAAGCCACATATTTTATTTTGATTTAAAGTTGTTTTCAAAAAAAAAAAATCATAAAGAATTAAAGCCTACAAATATTCCAAGCCAATGGTTCCTACTCATAGTTAAAAGTCACAACCGTTCCTGAACAAATTTGTTTGGTACTCTCCACTCTTCTCGCACCATAAGTTCCCTTATTTGGTTGATTCTTATAATGGGCTTCTTCTATATGCCTATATAAAAGTGGATTTTGAACTTAAAGCAACTAATTATCCTACTTATAAATAGATCTAAAAAGAGAAAAATCTCACTTTATACCTATTAAGTCCAAATTATTTACCTTTTAATACTCATGCCCAAACTATTTATTGTTCTTACCCACGCGGCCCAGATTATATACGCGGACCACCTATTAGCGGATTCTCATATCTGGCCCAAGCTATTTCACCCATTAGTCCACCCAATTAGGGGATCCTATACCCATCGTCTTTAATGCCTCCATTTATTTTGTCTTTTTTCTTTAACACTACATACAATTTTTAAATCTCCATAGCCAAACCATGAGAACCAAAATTTGAGTTTTTCATTTTTCTTCAGATTCTATTCTATCTCTTTGTCACTTTCCAACCTAGGGGAGCGCGACCGGCGCTCAACCGAGTGAGCCCAGTCGAGCAAGCCTGTTAGAGGATTGCTACCCGGCCCGCTAGTGGTTCAATAAGGCATGTTGTCATTAGATATTCATTATAAGAATTATATAAAACCTTACAAGTTGCTTACATCATTTTCATTTGTCACAACCAAATTTCCAACCTTAGGGACCGTGATGGCGCCTAACACCACACTTGCTAGGCAAGTCAATGTTAGAGTTCGCTTAACTATTTCCTATAATTAACCATTTAAACAGACTAAAATCAATTTTAATTAATACTTAATCTAATGGCTTTCAATGAATAATTCACAATATAAACAAAATAAACAATTAACTACACCAAGCCACGAACTAATTATATAGATTCAACAAAAAACTACCCCAGAGTCTGGTGTCACAATTCACGAACTACTAAAGAATACTACAAATACTTGGCTGAAAGAGATAATGTAATTGTTCTGAATATAATAAAACAAAATTTATGAAAATAGAAGAAGATTCTCGGAATCTGCGAACGCCGGAAGATATACCTCGTATCTCCGAATAAATGAATAGTCGCTCTAAATAACTCTACTGCTGGCCAGTACCTGGATCTGCACAAAAAAGTGCATAGTGTAGTATCAGTACAACCGACCCCATGTACTGAGTAAGTGCCAAGCCTAACCTCGACGAAGTAGTGACGAGGCTACGACGGGGGTTTAGTAATATAACCTGTGACAATAATATATAAAGCAAGAAGGAAATCTAAACAAATAATTAAGTAATGCAACAACAATAAAATAACTCAGGCACCTTTTCCAGGCCTCATCTGTAATCAATTCTCAAATAATTTCCCAGTTTCCAAACTTTAACTTTAAATAAAAGTGGTGCCGAAAATATGAAGAATAGTAAAATAAACATTTAAGCCTTTCAAATCTTTATTTCCTTTTAAATTCAGTAAAAATATAAATGTCCTCCCTTATTGCTCCTTATTGCGGCGTGCTACCCACTCCCACCTGTCCACCCTTATTGCTCCTCCCTAAATATATCACCCTTATTACTCCTGTTGCAGCGTGCAACCCGATCCCACCTGTCCACCCTTATCACTCCTTGTTGCGGCGTGCATCCCGCTCCCACCAGACATCTCATATCAATTTATTCATACATTTCACAATTTAGGCCAAGCCTTTCACAATATTTTTGTCTCAACAATTATAAATAAGAAACTGTATTTTTCTCATAACTTTGTCAATATCCTCTCAACCGTGAAACCAACAAGAACATAAATGTGTATATATATCTCGTAAAAACAATGTCAAACCGCAGAACCATTTTGTACCACAACGGAACCAGCTAAAACAATCAAAACTTTTTCCAAAATAACCACAACAATATTTAACAACAAAATAACAAGGCCAATTAGTCATAGAAACAATAATGAACATAGAACAATTAAGACAATAATCAATTAAGTTGGGAACGGGAAAGGGATCATGTTTAACAGGAAATTTGGTGGTGCATAGATACTCATCACCTTACCTATACACCACACACATGCATTTTACATAGCAAACAAGCGGGGATTCCTATTCCCTCAAGTCAAAGTTAGACCAAACACTTACCTCAATTTCGTAGGCCACTCACTACTCAATTATAGCTTTCCTTTAAGTTTTTTCTCTAACTTGCTCGAATCTAATCATAATTAACTGAATATAATCAATTAATGCTAAAGGAACTAACTTTATTGAAAAACATAATTTTTCGTAAGTTTTCTCAAAAAAAGTGAAAACCCGACCCCGACCCCCCTTGGTCTAAACTCGGGGTTCGAACAAAATTACGTTCACCCATTCACCCACGAACCCAAATATACAACTAGTTTCGAAATCGTACCGCAATTCGAGGTAAAAATTTGATTTTTACAAAATTCCCTAATTCTACCCAAACCCTCAATTTTTTACCATGAAAATTCTTAGTTTTTGATTTAAAAGTGATGAAAAACAATAAGGAATTGAAAGAGTGATGTTTAGAATTGATTATCTATGACTTGGGGATGATATTTGGTGAAGAAAATTTTTCCTAAGGCTGTGGGGTTCGAAAATATGAAGAAGAAAGGGTTCTGCCCGTTTTTAAAAGACTTTATATATGCCTAGGCCAAGCTCATATGCGTTCGCGACAGGAGTGATGCGTTCGCGTAGAGTCCTGGACCCAGACCTCATGCGATCGTAGGGTTGGAGACGCGTTCGCAGAGCGTTGGATACTTAGGCCTCTGCTTTCGCGTTCAACAGGGTGCGTTCGCACAGTGTAATTGCCAACCTCTCCCCCAGGTCCCAGCTAAATCTATGCATTCACATTGGGGCCGGGGGTGTGTTCGCATAGAACAAAATGAGCCCCCAGCATTTTTACTATGTGCGTTCGCGTTCAAAGGGGTGCGAACGCAATGCAACAAAGTGTAATGCACTGACAGCAGAAAAACTAGAAATCATTCAAGTGTAAAAACATCTCGTGGCCTATCCGAAACTCACCCGAGCCCACGGGGCTCTAAGCAAAACAGCCACGCAAGTCTAAAAACATCATACGGACTTGCTCGTGCGACCATATCATGAAAATAACCTGTAAAACTATGAATTAAACCTCAAAACTCATCATTTTCATCAAGAACTCTTATAGTTCATAACTTTTCAACAGGATGTCCGAATCACATCAAAAGAACTCCGTTTTTTACGAAATTTTACAGTTAACATTTAAACATCATAACAAACATGTACCCCGGGCTCCAGAACCAAAATACAAGCCCGATACCAATGACTTCAAACATTACTTCTTTTCTTTATTTCATAATTATTTCAGCAAAATAATTTCTTTCAAAAATTGATTTCTAAGGCTTGGGACCTCGGAATTCATTTCCGGGCATACGCCCGAGTCCCATATTTTACTGCGGACCACCCGGGATTGTCGGAACACAGATCTAGGTCCGTTTACTCAAAATGCTGACCAAAGTCAAGTGTATTCAAATTTAAATTCTAGAAATCACTATTTCTCATATTTTCACATAAAAGCTTTCCGGTTTCACGCCCGGACTGCGCACACAAATCGAGGTATTTAAAATTAGTCTTTTTATGGATATTAAGCATAGACTGGTGTCTAAATTCATACAATGACCCCTTGGGTCATCACAATCTCCACCTCTAAAACAAATGTTCGTCCTCGAACAGACGTAAACAATTACCTTAATTAGCGAACAATTGTGGATATCTACTTTACATGTCCGACTCGGACTCCCAAGTAGCTGCCTCAACGGGCTGGTCTCTCCACTGCACTTGAACTATAACCCTCAGATCTCAACTGACGAACTTTCCGGTCTAAAATGGCTACCGGCTCCTCCTCATAAGTCAAGTCTTTGTCCAATTGGACAGAGCTAAAATCTAACACGTGGGCTGGGTCACCATGATATTTACGGAGCATAGACACATGGAATACCGGATGAACTGAGGATAAACCTGGAGGCAATGCAAGTCTATAAGCTACCTCCCCCACTCTATCAAGAATCTCAACTGGCCTGATATACCTAGGGCTCAACTTACCTGTCACGACCCAATTTTGAAGTCGTGATGGCGCCTGTCGTGGAACCAGGAAAGCCTCTCTATTTAACTAAGCTAACTTCAATTTCCAATAAAAATGCGATTTTAAACGAATTTATTAATAATACTAAGAATCTGATGTTTAAAACAATATTTGAAGAACTAAATTTAAAACCTCCAACCCCGGACCGGTGTCACTCAGTCATGAGCTACTATAATATAAAGCAAAAGAAAAGGAGAAATGGACAACATTGTCTCAAAACAAAGAACAACAGGTAGAACAAGAAAGAGAAGGCGAGGTCGCTACTGGGTCCTGGTGTACCAGGATCTGCACAAAAGGTGCAGGGGGTAACGTGAGTACACCAACTCAGAATTAACGAACCCAAACTATGGGCTGAGAAGTAGTGACGGACAAAAACCACAATTATGTTACAATAAATATTATACAGAATTTAGACATGCTAACAGTTTATCAGGATGAGAAAATATGCAAAGTATGCCAATATACTCTACATGCCATCATAAAATATATGCATGAAACAAGTATGGATCTTCACTACGATCGCGGCAAAAGCCACGCGATCCCGGTTCACAGCAGCTCAACCTCACACAATCGCAACCAAATGCACGCGATCACGAAGACCGATTGACCTCAGCCCCCACGCGCCTGTCATGGCCCTGCGCGATCGCGACCTAGCCCACGCGATCACACTTCACTTGCTTCCAAACCTACGCGATCGCAACCCGATTCATGTGATCGCGATGCACAATTTTTCCTGGCCCCCAGAGTGTTCTACGCGATCGCAGCCCTTTCCATGCGATCGCAATTCATAGATCTCTGATGCACAAAAAAAAAAAAAACCAGTAATTCTCTAAGTCCAAAAATGCCCGTTAACCAACAGAAATCCATCCCGAACCCCTCGGGACCCCAACCAATGTTACCAACACATCATAATTGATTATTCAAACATAGTTGCACTCTCAAAACACCAAAACTAACATCAAAAGATAAGATTTAAATCGAATTCAAGCCTAAGAACTTTGAAATTTCAAAAATCCACCAATGATACCGAAACTATCTAAAACAAGCCCGATTGACCTAAAATTTTGCAGACACATCCAAAATGACATTACGAACCTATTCAAACTTCTAGACATCACCAAAAACTAACTTTCGACAATTCAAACCTAATTCTACACTGGACATCACAAAAATATTCCGAGCACATTCCTAAGTCCTAAATCATCTAACGAAGCTATCCGAGCCATAAAATCCGTATTCTGAGGTCATTTCCCAATAAGTAAACTCTCAGTTGACTTTTCCAATTTTAAAGCTATTTTAAGGATTGAGTGGCTAAACTCTCACTACAACCATTCCGATTTCAAGCCTACTAACTGTAACACATCAATAACCGTATAACCAACTTATGAACAGTAAAGGATAGTAATTATGATGCAGGTTCTACGTAACGACGGACTGGGTCGTTACATTCTCCTCTTTTAAACAAACGTTCATCCTCGAATGTGCCAAGGGTTGTTCCAAAAGCCATCAACTGTCGAATAACCTTACCATGCACACACCCGGGTCTCCAGACCCCCAATAGGTACCACACACAACTGACACACGCGGTCCGTAACAACAACATCACCCACAAGGGGCGAGCACATAAACAGATGTAACAAAAGATTCATAGGGCATATCCAGAGAATGGGCTAAATTATGATGAACATGTGAATATGAAAAACCGGAATTAATTAAAAACTTAAGCTTCTCATGACACATTGAAATAATACCCTGGATTACAGCATCAGAAGCTATCTCATCCAGTCTGGCCGGGAATACATAAAATTGGGCCTGATGACCACCGTATCAACCTCCCCCTCTTGGGCGACCCCTAACTATCTGCCCCCACCTCTAGCTTCCTAGGCGGGCGGCGCAGCTACTGATTCTAAAACTATGGGCTGACTCATTTGCTAATAAGAACCTCTCGCAAGACGAGGGAAAAACCTCTTAATATGGACCATATCTCCACACTAAAAGACACCTCTCTCGGAGAATGGAACTGGGGACTGAAGGGAACCCCTAGCACCAGGATAACCACAGGAAGAACCAAGCATAGCTGAACTCTGAACCGATTGTGCCAAAGATGAACTGTGAGTTGGCACGGCACTGAAAGATGGTTGCACCTAATGCGAACTATGAGGATAGTGACCAACTGATCCACCACGATAACCTGAGCGACCTGGCTGAGCCTGCCTGAGTGGACGACCTCCATCTGGGGGAGGCTGCCCCCTAAAGGAACCCCACCAAAATTCCCAGATCCTCGAGACCTCTTGGCCTCCCTCTCGATCCGCTCCTAGAGGCGAACCGACTCAATCTCTTTGGCAATGTCAACAACCTCCTCGAAAGAAGCGCTAGATACCCTCTCCCTAGTCAGAAAAACCTGAAGCTGATAAGTGAGGCCATCAACGAACCTCCTGATTCTCTCCCTATCCGTGGGAACTAGCAAGACAGCCTTACAGGCCAACTCGAAGAACCTCATCTCATACTGCGTCACGGTCATGTCCTCCTAGCGCAACTGTTTGAACTCCCTGCGCAGCTCCTCCCTGTGGGACTCCGGTATATATTCCTCTAAGAATAGAATGGAGAACTGAAGCCAGGTAAGGGGTGATGCATCAGCGGATCTAGGCCTCTCATAGGCCTCCCACCAAGCAAGTGTAACTCCTGAAAACATGAATGTAGTTAATGGGACCCGTTAGCCTCCAATATCCCTTATGTGCGAAAGATCCTATGACACTTGTCCAAAAATCCCTGGGCGTCCTCGCCCTTTGTACCACTAAAAATCGGAGGCTGGAGACTGCTGAACCTCTCCAACCTATGCTTCTTATCATCAGCTAAAGATGGGACCACATAATCCTGGGCTGGGGCAACCGGCTGAACTGGAACTGTCCCAGGTGTCTGAAGCCCCTTGTTAACTTACTCAGGTATCTGGGAAGCTGGAGTCTGAGTTCCTCGCCCGGCCTGAGAAGTGGCTAGTAGACACGGCGACGGCCTGTGCCAGGCTGGTGCACACTGTCAAAATCTTGGCTAGGGTCTCCTGAAGACACGGAATCACAATCGGCATTGCTGGTTCCTGAGCCTCTCCCGCTGGGACCTCAACTGCGGGGACCTGATCATGAGTAGTGGGAGGGTCCACAGGTACTGCCCCGGCTGCTAAGCGGAATGCACCCCTCCCTCTGCCACGGCCTCGACCTTGGCCTCGATCCCCAGTTGGTACTGCTGGCGTTTGATTACCACGATCGGTAGCACGAGTCCGCACCATCTGTGAGAGAATGAAAACAACATAAGTTTTGTTCGAGAATTCAATAGAGTCGCACGACAGAATTCAAAGGTGTGGGACGTTCCTAAGGGTTCTGTAGCCTCTCGAAGATAAGTACAAATGTCTCTGTACCGATCCGCAAGACTCAACTAAACCTGCTAATGACTAGTGAGACCTATTTAACCTAGCACTCTGGTACCATCTTGTCACGACCCAATTTCGGAGTCGTGATGGTGCCTGTCGTGGAACCAGGCAAGCCTCCCTTTTTAACTAAGCTAAGTTCAATTTCCTTTAATAATACTAAGAATTTGAAGTTTAAAACAATATTTGAAGAAACTAAATTTAAAACCTCCAATCAAGGATATGGTGTCACTCAGTCATGAGCTACTATAACATAAAGCAAAAGAAAAGGAGAAATTGACAACATTGTCTCAAAATGAAGAACAACATGTAGAACAGGAAAGAGAAGGCGAGGTCGCGATCGCCAGCTACTACCTCGACAACTCAAATAGAAACGCTGACTGCTGCTCAATATCCGCTATCGGGTCCAGGTGTACCCGGATCTGCACACAAGGTGCAAGGGATAACGTGAGTACACCAACTCAGAAGTAACGAACCCAAACTATGGGCTGAGAAGTAGTGACAGACAAAAACATCAATTATGTTACGATAAATATTATACAGAAATTAGACATGCTAACAGTTTATCAGGATGAGAAAATATGCCAAGTATGCCAGTATACTCTACATGCCATCATAAAATATATGATTGAAACCAGTATGGATATGCACATGGTGCTCACAGATCTCCCACAAAAGTCCACCGAGTACTATATATGGCTCTCAGGCCCAGGGAAGTTCCATCCCTGAATATGCATAAACACCGGTGGCCGTAATCACTCCGTACTGAGAAAGAAGGCCAGTCCAGCCCCAACGGAGAAGATCTATCTCCGGAATACAAGACTCGGACAGATTTCCATGTCCAGGGAAGATCTATCCCTCTCATAACATCAGCTTCGAACAAGATCCATGCCAGGGAAGATCCATCCCTCACATAACATCCACTTTGGAAATGATCCATGTCCAGGGAGGATCCATCTCTCTCATAACATTAGCTTCGGACAAGATCCATGCCCAGGGAAGATCCATCCCTCACATAACATCCACTTTAGAAATGATCCATGTCCAGGGAAGATCCATCCTTCACACAATGCGCTCACCAGGGGTGTAAAGACTCCGAAGGGGCTCTAGTGGCCCAAGCGCCATATCAAGCCAACGAAGGCATGATTTTAAATATCGCTGCAGTGTACAGTCAATTCTCATAACTATCTCAATAACAGGATCTCGGCCTCACTCAGTCATTACTCTTCAGTCTCACTCACATGGATCACAGATGCCTCCATCAGTCCGAAACAATGATAAGTATGAATATAATCAACAATGCTGAGACTGAGATATGAAGTGATATGCTATAACATGACTGAGCATATGACATCAAATAATCAAAAAATGAGACAGTAATATACGACCACTCGGGTCTCAGCATTTTCGGCGTGAAGCCTAGCATTTATACTTAACATGATTTCTAACAGGTTCACAATTACCACATTAATAGAAGTACATATATCATCAGGGAATAGTCACTAAGCGGTGCCATGGGATAAGAAATGCCACAAATACCCGGTGCACGCCCGCACGCCCGTCACTTGGCATGTGTGTGACCTCAACAGTAGTCATAAATCATTTAGCTCGGGGTTTCGAACCCTCAGAACCAAGTTTGGAAATGTTACTTACCTCAAAACCGGCTAAAATACTATTTCACAGTGCCTTTGCCTCTAACTCCGGCCTCTGAGTGCTCCAAATCTACCAAGTTCAGATTTTTATCATCAATATATACTTAAGGGATAAATTTTAATCGAAAAATATCAAATTTAGTCCAAAACCCGAATTTGGGCAAAACCCGGCCCCCGGGCCCACACCCCGAAACTCAGAAATTTTTATACCAAACAGTTCTTCATCATTCCATGAGTCCGTACATATAAAGAACACTGAAATTGGAGTTCGTTTGACCCCTCAAATTGGAGCCGGGAGAGGCTCAGTTGTTGGGTACATACTTAGTTCAGGAGGCCTTAGATATGGTCAAGATTATTCAAGAGAGACTTTGTTCATCTCAGTCTAGGAAAAAGAGTTATGCAGATCGTAAGGTTTGTGATATGGCATTCATGGTTTGAGAGAGAGCATTGCTTCATGTGTCGCCCATGAGGGGTGTTATGAGATTTGGGAAGAATGGTAATGTAACGACCATGTCCGTCGTTACGTAAAAACTGCATCATAATTACTATTCTTGATTGGTTATAGGTTGGTTATACTGTTATTGATGTGTTAGAGTTGGTAGGCTTGAAATCAGAATGGTTGTAGTGAGAGTTTAGCCACTCAGTCCTTAAAAATAACCTTAAAGTAGGAAAAGTCAACTAAGAGTTTACTTATTGGGAAACGACCTTGGAATGCGGATTTTATGGCTCGGATAGCTTCGTTAGATGATTTGGGACTTAGGAGTGTGCTCGGAATATTTTTGTGATGTCCGGGGTAGAATTAGGCTTGAATTGGCGAAAGTAATTTTTTTGTAATTTCCGGTTGGCAGTGGAAAATAGGCTATCAGGGTCGGAATGGAACTCCAAAAGTTTGAACAGGTTCATAATGTCAGTTTGGATGTGTCTGCAAAATTTTAGGTCAATCGGAGTTGTTTTGGATAGTTTCGGCATCATTGGTGGATTTTTGAAATTTCAAAGTTCTTAGGCTTCAATCCGATGTAAATCTGGTGTTTTGATGTTAGATTTGGTGTTTTGAGAGTGCAACAAAGTTTGAATAATCAGTTATGATATGTTGGTAACATTGGTTGGAGTCCCGAGGGCTCGGGATGGATTTCAGTTGGTTAACATGCATTTTTGAACTTTATCATCCTTATGAGGTGTTATATGGAGTCCAGATTTTTATCATCAATATATGCTTAAGGGATAAATTTTAATCGAAAAATATCAAATTTAGTCCAAAACCCGAATTTGGTCAAAACCCGACCCCCGGGCCCACACCCCGAAACTCAGAAATTTTTATACCAAACAGTTCTTCATCATTCCATGAGTCCGTACATATAAAGAACACTGAAATTGGAGCCATCTAAATGCTCGACTGATAACCATTATTATAAGCAAACTCCGCTGACAGCAAGAATTGATCCCACGAACCTCCAAAGTCAATAACACAAGTGCGGAGCATATCCTCCAATATCTGAATGGTACGGTCGGACTGCCCGTCAGTATGAGGGTGAAATGTTGTACTCAACTCCACTCGGGTACCCAAATCATGCTGAACTACCCTCTAAAAGTGAGAAGTAAGTTGCGTTCCCCGATCAAAAATGATTGACACGGGCACACCATGAAGGCGAACAATCTCCCAGATATATACTCAGCCAACCGCTCTGAAGTATAAGTACGTGCCACCGGAATGTAATGTGTTGATTTTGTCAGCCTATCTACAATAACCCAAACTGCGTCAAATTTCTCTAAGTCCGTGGGAGCCTAACAACGAAGTCCATAGTAATACGCTCCAACTTCCACTCAGGAATCTCTATCTGCTGAAGCAAACCACCAGGTCTCTGATGCTCATACTTTACCTGCTGACACTTAGCAATGAGCCAGATATGCAACAATGTCCTTCTTCATTCTTCTCCACCAATAATGCTTCCTCAAGTCTTGGTACATTTTGGGTGCACCCGGATGAATCGAATACTTAGAACTGTGAGCCTCCTTAAGGATCAACTCACGAAGGCCATCAACATTAGGCACACATAAATGACCCTGCATCCTCAAAACACCATCATCTCCAACTATAACCGTCTTGGCATCACCGTGCCGAACTGTGTCCCTAAGGACTACCAAATATGGGTCATCATCCTGCCGCTCCCGGATATAGTCAATTAGAGAAGACCGAGTGACTGTACAAGCTAGAACACTGCTGGGCAAAATATCAAACCTCACAAAATGATTAGCCAACGTCTGAATGTCTGAAGCCAATAGTCTTTCACCAACTAGGATATACGCAAGGCTGGCCATACTCACTGCCTTTCTACTCAATGCATCGGCCACCATATTGGCCTTCCCTGGGTGATACAATATGGTGACATCATAATCTTTTAGTAACTCTAACCATCTCTGCTGCCTCAAATTTAGATCTTTCTTCTTGAATAAGTACTGGAGACTACGATGGTCAGTAAAAACCTCACATGGCCCGCCATAAATATAGTGCCTCCAAATTATCAATGCATGAACAATGGTTGCCAACTCTAAGTCAGGAACGAGATAATTCTTCTCATGGACCTTCATCTGTAGAGATGCATACGCAATCACCCTGCCATCCTCCATCAACACTTCTCTAAGGAGAACTCGGGAAGCATCACAATACACCATGAAAGAACCTGAATATGATGGTAACACCAACATCGGTGCTGAAGTCAAGGATGACTTGCGCTTCTGAAAGCTCGCGTCGCACTCACCTGACCTTTTAAATGTGGCACCTTTAATGCGAGAATAAATTGCATAGTTTAACATGTGATATACCTTACATTTTATGCGCATTAATGAT
>ML419824.1:36167-47653 GCA_005239525.1 Nicotiana knightiana | reverse complement strand
TTTAGGTACTACCACGGTGTTTGCTAACCAGTTAGGGTACGTTACCTCTCGTATCGAACCAATGTTCAAGAGTTTCTGTACCTCTTCGTCTATTACTTGGTTCTTGAATGGTCCTTGCTTTCTTTTCTTCTGCTTAACAGGCACGAAGGATATGTCTTCATTTAGTTTATGAGTCATCACTTCTGGTGGGATGTCGGTCATATCTGAGTGGGACCACGTAAAGCAGTCTGTGTTAGCCTTTAAATAATCAATTAACTTACCTCTTCGAACGAGGCCTAGCATCGTGCCTATATACACTTTTTGCTCAGGCTTTTGTTCAGATAATGGAACATCTTCGAGCTCCTCCGTAGTTGTTTTGATGTGCTCATCTTCCTCTGGTTCATGAATGATGTCCGATCTGGAATCTGCATCTGTGTGGTATAGTACACCTTCCGTGGTAACTTGATTCTCCTTCTCGTAAGTAGTTTCTTTCATACCTATTTCAACAATAATACCTTCCGTACCTATTTGGGTAGTAATTTCTTCCATGCCTGCTTGGGCGGCGTTACCTGCTTAGGAGATTATCTTATCTCGTAATCCTTTCACCTCTATTTTCTTGTTGTAGAGTACCGCAGAGTTTATATTTCTTGCGGTCTGCTGATCGCCTTTGATTTGTTGAATCCCCCATTCAGAGGGGAATTTAATTACCTGATGCAACATAGAGGGTATCGCTTTCATGTCATGGATCCATGGTCTTCCCACGATCACATTATAAGCCATGTCAGTACCGATGACTTGGAACCTGGGACTTTTGATCACCCCTCAGCATAAGTGCTAAGCTCAATTTCTCCTTTTGTTATAACCGTAGAGTTATCAAACCCTGATATGGCTCGTGCCCTTGGGATTACTTGATTCCCCAGTAGCATTTCTTCCATGACTCTTAGCAAAATGATACTGACTGAACTATCTGGATCAATCAATACCCTTTTTACGTTAGTGTCATGAATAAGTAAAAATATTGCCAGAGCATCATTGTGCGGAAGCATTAATCCCCCGATATCTGCATCATCGAAGGTTATATTGTCTTCTTCCATATTTTCACGAACCCATTTTCCATGTGTAATTGTGAACTTCGTGGTTGTTTTGCAAATCACTCTGTTTACTTCTTCACCTCCGTGTATCACGTTGACGGTTCGTTTTGGAGAAGGAGGATTTGGGGGCTCCTGCATGTTCCTCATATATGCATGTTCCCTTTATCACTAAACAATTCTGTTAAATAACCCTGTTTCAATAAATTTTCTACTTCACATTATAAAAATCTGCAATCCGCAATTTTGTGCCCATGATCGTTGTGGAATTCACACCAGTGATCTGGGTTCCTTCTACTTGGATTTGACCGCATCTCTTTGGGCCACTTAACCTTGTCTCCCATGTTCCTTAATATTGAGACAAGTTAAGTAGTACTTACATTAAAGTTATGATCCCAAATTTGAGTATTACCTCTAGGTCGTTCATCTCGATCTTTTCTGGATCTAGACGAGGATGAGACTACATCTCTTCCTTGTGATCTATAGTCCGACCTAGTGTTTTCAAACCCGGGGCGAATATCGCGNCTGCATTCTTTCTCGTTGAAACCTGTCTACAAACTCACGGAGTAGTTTCATGTCTCCTTGTTTTATTTTGAATATGTCTTCCATTCTCTTCTCAAATTTTTGTGCACCAGAGTGTGCTTTTATAAACGAATTTGCAAGCTTAGCAAAAGAGTCAATAAAATTTTCAGGGAGAAGAGAATACCAGGTTAAGACCCCTTTGGTAAGTGTTTCCCCAAATTTTTTGACAAGGACTGATTCAATCTCTTGTTTTGTTAAGTCGTTGCCTTTTACCCCAATAGTGAAAGCAGTCACATGGTCACGTGGGTCAGTTGTTCCATCATATTTGGGAACGTCAGGCATTTTAAACTTCTTGGGTATAGGCAAGGGTGCCGCACTTGGCTTCCAAGGTTGTTGAGAATACCTATCAACATAAATGCCTTTGATGATAGGTGGTACACGAGGAATTTGTTCGATGCGATCGTTCTGCTCCTTCATCTGTTTCTGCATGGTTAGCAGTAAATTTTGTAATTCCGAGTTATTAGATATACATGGTCTCGTTTCGAGAGATTCATTAGGAGTATCTCCTCTTTCTGAGTTTGCCAACCCAGATTGAGGATTTTCCATGGTGATGGTGTTATTGGAGGGTGGCGTCGGCAGTGTAGGTAACGCTGTCGGTAATCCTCTCGCAAATTCTTGCAAAGATTGGCTCAAATACTCTGCAATCATTTGCTTTACACGATCTTGTTCCACAGTTTGACCATTATCTCCATTGTTGTTATTGGATCTTTCTGGGGATTGTTCCCTTGAACCACGTGGGGTTCCTGAAGGCGATGGAACTGGCGTTTCACTCCTTTGCTGGTTGTTGTCGTTGGAGTTTGACATAGTTCAGAGGATATCACTTGAAAAGCAAACAAAGATTATCAGATTCCCGGTAATGGAACCAATTTGTTTAACAAAAGAATTAGACCCTTTGACTAAAGCTTATTTTTAAGATGAATACGGGTTACTAATAACCAAGGAAATGCATAAAAATGAATAACAGACAATATTGTAGCTATCGCATTTTCCTGTGTCCACGTGACTGGCTGAGTTATCAAAAGCTGGCTTACGTGTGAAACTCTTTTTTACTAATACAAAAACGACATTCATGAACTTGGGGTCATGATTAATGATTTCGGTTATCGCAATAAAATGAATATCAATAGCCTGTTGGATTACTCCGGTGAAAATGATACATGTCTAGAGTCAAGAGCTTAGAAGAAATTGTAGATACCATAAGAGAAAACAATGTTGATGATGAAGTTGAAGTACAGTACCTTTGGAACCAGTTATGAGTAAGGAAGCACTTATTGCGTCTAGAACTCTTCACAATATTTTGGTGCAGTTCAAGAAAACAACACTGGAACTTTTGGATGCAATATAAAAAAAGTTAGAGATGAGTCTCAACTAGATTTAAATTTTAAGAAAAAACAAAACTACTAGCATTATAATTCACTAAATTGTCTTAGATATTTTTGTAATTTTAAAAAAATATTAATTTATAATATTAATGGGACCATATATTTATAGGGGTGTTTCGAAAATATATTATCTTATCAAAATCGATGAACTTTTTCACTGGTCCAAATCAGAATCGGAAGAAAATATTATCTTAGAAAGTTTATTAATTTATCGAGTATTAACTTAAGAGATTCTACTGTATTTTCGTATTTTTAAATAGTCAATGGGACACAAAGAACCAGTGTTGTTAGAGACTAGAGCTGCCAAGATATATGGCGGCCCGACCTTATCCACAACTACGGGCCTATATTGACGGGCCTTTGATTAATGGGCCTGGTTAAGCTAAATTACAATTTAAACTAAAAACTAATACTAATAGTATCGTTCTCGTTTTTGCTTTCCGACTTCTTCGTTTGCATCGCCAACGAGACCAACGCTTGAAGCTTTTACCAGCAATTTTCTGCTCTGTTCTTCCAAATAGGGTTTTACTCCTTCATATGGCTGCATGTTAAGTACCGAATTGCCCCTTCTTTTTGATATCTTTAGTTTTTGTGGATACATGCATGTATCTTGTTGTTAAAATTTTCTACTCCAAGTAATCTTTTTGGTCCGTACTTGAACTAGTAATTGCTTATTCTTCAAATTATTCTTAATTTATTTAAATAAATTAAACTGGGGTTTACGTATTTTCTTTTTATTGAATTTGTTAATTTGATAAAATGTTTTCTTACTTCATTGACTCATTTTCCATGGCTGGCATTGTTGATGGCGTTCTATTTAACGTGTCTCAATCCAAAACTAGTTGGATTCGACTAGTTTAATAAAATGGGCGTTTTTCTTAATTATATTAATTTGATCAAAATGAGAGCTTTCCTTACTGTTCGATTTTTTTTGCATCACTGGTATTGTTGATTCCTTCTATTTGATATGCCTCAATTCGAAACTAATTGCTCGTCGTTAATTTAATTAAAAGTTAGTTAAATTACTTCTTTTGTCTCGGTAAAATTGATAAAAATTCTAAATTTTCTGACTTCTTGACTCTTTTCCATTTATTGGAATTATCGATTGCTCTCTATTTCGATTAAGATTGTAATTACTACGTAAAAACATATGTTAAGTGATTTACTAGTATGAATTTTTCTGTTTGTTGATTTTGGGATGTGTTTGTTTAATCCAGGTGGTTTTGGGGCTTCTGGCTTTAAGTTAACAAACTTGAATTTGGGATCCTCTAAGCCCAAATTGAATGCATTGCACAATCTGAGAACTAAGAAATTGATCCAAAGTGATGGGTTGCTTTTAACCACGAAATCAAGGAAGACGTTGTTTGGTTGCCGGTGTTCGACTGTTGAAGCTGAATGTGAGTCATTTTCCTCACCGATTATGTTTTCCCCCCTATCAAACTAATGACCAGCCAAATGCTTGGCTACTGCATTTTTTTCCTGGATTTTTGTGTTTTCATCAATAAGTGAGATTAAATACTCTGCCCATGCAGTGTCTGCAATCTACTAATTTTTTAAATTACCTATGGCGCCGACATGACAGCGATGCTAGTGGTATATGCTTCCAGTGTATCAATTAATGTGGCACAGTTTGACTGGGCACGGAGTTTAAGAAAGAAAGAAATATTTTTGAAACTTATGTTCTTAAACATGTCATAACATTTGTGTGGCTATAAAAGCTCATCATTTTGTGTAAAATGGGAAGTTTGAGTCAAATTGTTTTCAAATTTAGAAAGTCGTTATTCTTTTTTGAAACGGACTATAAAAGAAATGCTCCCATATAAATTGGATTAGAGGGAGTACTTAGTTTAAATCATTTGAAAATGCTTAGTTGCCATATTTTTCTGCGATGATGAAGAATGACTTGTGATCCTTGATTATCTTATTGACTTTTCAAGAGTTTGAAGTTCTATTTGTCATTTGGAGGTATGTTGTTAGATGTCTCCTGCTTTTGGATTTTCCATTTTATTTTGTTGGTTCTTGTGTTTGAGTTTTAGATTAGATCAAAGCTGATCACTTCTCTTGCCCACCTTTCGAGGGAGTAGATATTACATTCTTATTCAGGAAGTTTTTCAGTTGCTAATTGAATTACTTTTGAGAGGTTACTGTTTTTTTCCATTCTACTAGGTTGACAAATAATGAGCTGACATCGATGTTTCCTTTTTCCAATTAGCATAACTTCTCGCTCTATGACTTCAACTTACAGCTAAAATAATTATGCGACTTTATTTTGTTTCTCATCTTGTAGCTGCAGCAGCTGCAGTTAGTCATAATTCAGATGATAGTTCGAGAAAAATCATTTCTTCAGAAACTGCAAGTCCATTGATCCCAAGCTCATATGAGGTCAGCACTTTCTATTTGCATTATGTACTCTGTTAAAAGACAGTAATGTGATGATCATACTGCTGGTATTCACCTATTCAGTCCGAAGGTTCATTGCTGGCGGAGCATGTTTTGATCCACTACATAGTTCCAAAAATATAGAACTTTCGGGAACGGCTAGGGACCATTAAATAACACTTAACTACAGCAGAGAATGTCAGCCAGATTCCGCTTACTTCCTCTCTGAACATAGAGAGGCTATAAGTATTAAACATCACATTGTTGTACAGTAGCTTTGTAGATTCTGTAAGGAAGATAATGAGGTCGCACTGAAGGCTGCAATGCAAATTTGACTTCAAGCTTCTAGCTATTATTTGCATTTGACAGAAAGATTTGAATCCTGGTAGTGTTCCTCTATGGAAAGATTTAGTGGCAGGTGGGAGGAACTTGTAAAAGCAGGTGATGGCATGAAACATTATATTTTTGTTGAACAAGTGGGTGTTATACGGAAATAGATGGAGTGGCCTCTTAATTAACGATTCAACCCTGATTCCTTAGGCAGGTTGCAAGATTGGTACTTGAAGATTTCATGCCCCTCCCTCCTTAAAAAAAATTCCATGCCCCTCTGTTCTTTCCAACTTCAATCCTGTAACCCTTTAGGTTTAAATATTTAAGTTGGCTGATACAATACTTTAGTTGCATTTAACTTCGTCAACTTCTTTCTAATGTGTTAAACGCGGAAGCTCCTACTGGGGATCTTCTCTTATAGTGGAAGGAAAAGAAATAGAACTTGGGAAGGCTACTCTAAGTTCTACATGGTGCCGCGGTCGAAGGGAGGTCAATGTCACGATCAGAAAACGGGCTTGTATCTATTTTAATAACTCTATATTACTTAGTTTCCTTTGCTGTGATGCATAGAGTATCATCCCTATACTTGCACCGTCTTTTGCAAGCTTTTCAGCCAGCTGAGAATTGCATAAAACTGGAGTTTTGGCTGTGATTTTGTCCAACCTTGTATAGTATTGCCATTTCATCTATTCTGAAAATGCAAGTGCGAGCAAGTACATAATAATGTGCAGTATGGCTCAATAACTCCAAAGCTACATCACCTCGTTTTATCAGAATCTGAAAAGGAAAAGGAAATTAAATAACGAGTTGTTATTTCCAACTTCTTGATGAGGAATTTTTTTCTTTGGTAAACAGGTCTTATTCATATTATTCATGGTACTTTTGTAGCTTCACTGCATTCATGTGGAAGATCTGTTTTGATCTGCTAAAATTAATGTTGTGAAAAGGCACTGTTAATGATGACGAGTGGAATAAACATTGTCTTCCTATTAATATGTTGCTTCCAACATGCGATGACATTTTGTATTAATACATGAAACATACCTACTTCATTTAACAGGTGGAATCTCTCCTTACAGAAATATGTGATACAACCTCCATTGCAGAAGTTGACCTAAAGGTAAGCTGGTTTCGTAATATTTTGTTTATTTTATTTCTTAAGACCGTCAGAGAAGCTACTTAGGATCTGACCCTCATGCATTCTTTCATCTTCTTCAAAATATCTTTCTTAATCCTTCTGCTTCTTACAACGCTTTTTCAATTTATTGTTAGCTTGGTGGGTTTCATTTATATGTGAAGAGAGACTTAACGGGGACAAGTACAACTTCATTGCCTGCGATATCGAATCCTGTCAATATTCACTCATCTGTTGAAGTGGCTGATTCAAATGGCTCAGCCTCGTCACTGTCATTAGCCATCACCAAGTCTTCACCTCCTTCAGATGGAATTCGGACGATGATTGATAAAGCTGCAGATGAAGGCTTGGTAATAATTCAATCTCCTAGGGTGAGATTTCTCTCTCTCTCTCTCTCTCTCTCTCTCTTTATGTGTGTGTGTGCGTGTGTATATTTATATATACACACACTCTCTCTCTCTCTCCCCCTGAAAATGACATTCCGTACGTCCTGCAGGTTGGCTATTTCAGAAGATCTCGAACCATAAAGGGAAAGCGTGCACCTCCATCTTGTAAAGAAGTAGGCGTTTTATTATGTTTTATCCTTTAAATCAAGATGAGATGTTTCTTTTTGTCAAACAAAGAGATTTTCGACCTTTAGTCTTCACGATAACTGATTATTATTTAAATTCAGGAAAGTTTACTATTAATCTCATTTGATATAGTTCCTCCCCCTTCAAAAGGAGTTCTATGTTTAAAGGGAAATCTAAGAAAAATTCAGTAACATGTCTAAATATTGTCGCTTTGTTCTCAAAAAAAGAAAATCTGTTGCTTTGTTTGCGAGTCCACACCTATTTTTGTAAATTCAGTTATTTTGCGTCACATTTTACCTTTTAAGCTGGGCGGCTGGGCCTTCATTTTTATTTGCTTAGAATTTGTTTTAGTAGCATACTAAATTTAAGGGCCCCCCTGTAATTCTTTTATCTAGAGAAAAGCCCTATCTAAACTGTCTGCTAGATCCTTTTAGAACTGCCATGTAACTTGATGAACCGAGTCCAATGTTACTCTATTCCTGAAACCCTCCTCCAAACCTTCCTCTCGTCTCTTCTTTTTTCTCTGTCATGTCTCTCTCAGTGCACGAGTGGCAGTGTCATCTGTGTTTCAGTAATACACTCTAGCTATGCTTAGCATGTGACCAGCTTTTTGTTAATTCTACTCTATAGAAGCAGCAAGTGAAGGAGGGTCAAGTAGTTTGCTTCATTGAGCAGCTTGGTGGCGAGCTCCCTGTTGAGGTTCGGACCCTGATATAGATGCATACTTGCATAATTTCTTGTTGATTGTACAAGCTGTTTCTGTTATTTCAAGTAAATTCTCATACATGTTTGCTGATTCTACTTTTGTCTTTTCTTTTCTATCCTCTTTTAGTCTGATGTATCTGGAGAGGTTATCAAGATACTCCAAAAAGACGGAGGTATGCTTCTTAATTCTTATGTGTTAATAATAATTTTGAACATCCTAACTGTGACTACTTCAATATCTCACTTTACCTGTTTATGGAACAGATCCTGTTGGATATGGTGACCCTCTAATCTCAATCCTTCCTTCTTTCCCTGGTATAAAGAAGCTTCAATAGATGGTTCTTGTAGCATATCCCTTCTGCCCCGAGTCCATTTTTTTCGAGAAAATTCAAGTTGAAAATTGTTGATTGGCATGTTGAATCTGCAGATTTTTATTAACCTTGTCTATGTGTTTTAAATATTTATCTGGAATTTGCACCAACAATTATGAAGAAATGAGATGTTTATGTTTTTGCATTTCTCATCCTTGTTCTTCCCAATCTTCCCAACTACACGTGCTTTCTATTACAATATGAGTCCGAGGGTTATCAGTCTCTTGATGTTTTGAGGCCATCTTTTGGTATTAGGCTATTAGTCAGCTGACCGATCACACAAGCTTCAGTTTCAAACTAGTTGGGGTTAGTTATATGTATATTTTATACTACATATTGTACCCCAAAAAAATAATTTATGGTATATGACTATATGCTATACCCTGTTCTAGTTCGTAGTGTGTACACTTTAAAATGTGCATGAGGATGCTTTGTGAGTTGGCTAATTGGCATGCCAGAGGAATAATTAGTGACGATATTCTGAACATCCCAAATCCTATAGTCTGCTGTACAGGTTATTTTTAACTAACCAAAAGGACCATAAGGTTATCGTAAATGAACTAATAAAAGAAGATTGATGTAAAATATAAGGCAAGAATACCCTAATAAACACTTCTACTTGTCCCGTTTTGTCATTTCGATCCCAATACTTTACGAAGTTTCATCCAGACACTCATAATTGTTTAAATATATTACTTTAAACCCTTCTAGCCTCGCACGTTCTATAAACACACGACGTGGATGACACATCATCGTCCACATCAGATTTTTAATGACACATCATTCTTTCTTTTTACTTTAATTTGGAAAATTTTAACCACTCCTCCCCCACGCTTGACCACCTCTCTCTATTTTTTACAGCAGAAACAACACCACGACTTTCTGCCTTTACTGGCGGCAGCACCACCGTGAACAACTATAACCCACCATTCTCCGACTTTCCATCGTCTATCTCTCTTTCAGAGATTTTTGTTAAACGTCGATGCCCACTACTTCAAACACCGTGCAAATCACTTTGAACTCCTTTCCTCCATTAATGCAAATGCACCACCCCTGAAATTTCTCAATATTCTCATATATCCACACAATTTTACATTGTACACCCAACTTATTTTCACAAAGACCTTCGTCAACCGCTCTTCACAGAGGCGGATCCAGGATTTGAAGTTTATGGGTTTCTGTTGCAATCTCAAATTAATATGCCATAATAACTGGGTTCACAATTATATATTTATAAATATTTAGTAAATTTTTTAATAAAAATACAAGATCTACACAAAAGTTACTTGGTTCCGGGAACCCACACACTATACTCTAGATACGCCCCTAGCTCTTCACGCTCCAAAACCACTACATCTCCAGCACTTCACCATAAGTGCCAGAAAAATTAGGATTTCAGTTTCTCTCTAAATATCCATTCTACCACCTGAGAATCCATTAGTCCTGAAACGATAATTACCCAAAATAGATTCAACACTGCAATGAACATAGATCTAATTTATCTCAAAAACACTAATAATGTTTGCTCTTCAGAAAAAAATTCTTACTATTATTTTTCAAATATTGACCGAAAATGGGAAGAGGAATAATGGGAAAGGAATAAGGGAGAAAGAGAAAAGAAATGGAGGAGGAGTGGGGAAAGAATGGGAGAGGGAAAGGGTAGAAAGAGAAAAAGAAATGGCGGAGGGGAAAGAAGAAAGATGAGATATAATTTGTTTTTTATTATATTTTTGTTGTCATTAACTTTTTATTTTTAATTTTTTCTTGTTTTAATCATTTTTAATCTAACTTTTTTATGTTACGTTCGTTGTACGAGTAAAATTCACGTATTGTCATATATGCTTAGTCAACGGTCAATGATATTTAATGTAATATGTTTAAATAATTATGAGTGTCTGGATAAAAATTTCATAAAGTATCGGGATCGGAATAATAAAATGGGACAAGTAAAAATGCTTATTAGGCTATTCTGCCAAAGTATAATGAGATATTTATTCCTGAAAGTTTCCTAGGATTAGTAACCAACTGACCTTGTTCTGGAGTTTCGCTTCTACCATCTAACCAATCTAAAATGTCAAAAGCAATTAGAATCTTTACCGTCTTGTAAAGACCATGATACACCTTGTCTAATGATAACTCCGATGATGTGATAGTGTTTGACAATCATGTATTAACTGTTCTGGTTGTATGTGTCGTGAGCAGTGTTTTAAAAGTCGTTTTCGGGGCGAATCCTGGGGCGAGGCGCATCAAAAATGCTCCGAGGCAAAGGTGTAGGGCGAAAGTCTCAAGAGGCGTACGCCCAATTATTCGAGGCGTACGCCTAATTATTCGGGGCGTACGTATGGGCGTTTGAGGCGCGTTTTTTTAGTGAGGCGTAAGCCCCGAAAACTTTTTCAAATTAAAACAAAATTTGTTGAATAAGTCCTTCATATAATACGCAAATTCTCAAAAGTTCTAAAAAGGAACTGAAATGTATTAAATTTAAAAGTCAAGACCTTTTTTATTGATTGGAGTCCTAATTCATGGTGTTCCAAATTATTTATCTTGTCCGCTAGTCTCCCAAAAGCAACGAATATTCAATTTTTTTACAAATACAAATAGAACTCCATTATCCTTCATAGCAGCAAGTTCAAAGTTAAAATTATAGGTTAGTCATCTTTTTTGTTCCTCCATGTAGAAAATTTTATTCTTTTCGACTCAAATTACTTGTGCTTCAAAGTAGCGCATAATAGATTGTTTTAACTAGTTTTATATAGCAATGCGATATATATATATATATATATATATATATGTGTGTGTGTGTGTGTATGTATAAATATTTTTGCTGTAACTATATTATTTTAAAAAAAATTAAAAATTAAATACTTATGGGGTTTACGCTAAGGGTGTCTAACGGGTGGGCCGGGCCAGGCCGGTTACATTTTTTTTTGAACCTGACGGGTTGCGGTTACGGGTTCTTACCG
>ML419824.1:9123-35555 GCA_005239525.1 Nicotiana knightiana | reverse complement strand
ACCGGTCCGGTTACCCGTTTCAAAATAATTAAACGGACCAACCCCCTCTAACCCCCCTACCCAGCCCACCCGGCCCCCTATGAACCGGGCCGGGCCGGTTCCGGTTTTAACCGGTCTGGGCCGGGCCGGTTACGGGTCAACCCGGCCCGTTAGACACCCTTAGTTTATGCCCCATGCTTCGGGGCTTACACCTTGTTTAGGCATATGTAAAGCGCTTCGCCTTACGCCCACGTCATTTAAAACATTGGTTAGATAGGTTGGAATTTTCTTTACACTTAATTAAAGATTTTAGATTCAAATCTTGAAGGTATAAAATTATCTTTATGTAGCAGGCTTTATTTCACTTGGCGAATATATTCGACTTGAACTCTCATTAGTCGGGTCAATGAGCTTCGGGTCCTCAACGAAAAAGGAAAAAATGTAATCCACATATTGAATCACCCACCATCACCAAATTCAACAGCCTAATCACAGAAAATTCAGGAAAGAAAGAAAAAAAAAATGGAATAGTCAACTTGTCAACATTAGATCTCAGAAGGGGCATCTTATTTGACAAGAAGTCAAGAACCATAATATTTTATGTTCAAATGTTGTACTTAGCTAATTCATTAAATTTACTTTTTTAATTAAAAAAAGTGTTTAGTATTACTTCTCTTTGTTAATTCTCTGTTAACTATGTGAAGAAAATATATAAAGAAAATGATGAATGAAACAGACCGGAGCATACCATTCTAGATTTCCTCCGTCAAAGGCAAATATAAAATCAGAGGACTTGGACTTTTGATTTATCAGTTAAAACAGGTGTTTTGTCAACGGATCCAGTCTCTTTTGCTGGATGACAAGTATTAAGAAAAACGTAAATAGAACAGATTTAACTTGTACAATTTACATCAATCGTCTAAAATCTTTTTACAATGTAATTTAACAATGTCCAAAATATATATATATATATATATATATATATATATATATATTGTAAATACATATAGTTAAAACGAAATACATGTCAAGAGTATCAAGACTGACTGATAAGTTACCAGTCAAATGCAAATTAAATGTAAAAATCACTAAAAAATCAAGCTGATAATTCTATACAATAAATAAATAGCTGAAATATGCAAACAAGCAATTGACTGAGTTGTCAAGCAAGAGGACGACCATCTCGTATGCCATATTTGATTTTCCTTTACCTCTCTTACATATTAATCTTCCTATAAATCTGTGTCTTCACTTGATGCATGTGAAAAGAAGTTTAGAGATAGAGAAGAGTATAAAAACAAGAACAACAAAGAAGAATTCAAGCTTTAAATAAAAAAAGATTGAGACGGCCAAAGGGTGCAGTATTTCATCAATTATTGATCATGGCTGGGTTGCAAAGATCGTCTGTTTCATTCCGCAGACAAGGCTCTTCTGGACTTATATGGGACGACAAATTCTTGTCAGGTGAATTGAAACAGCATATAAACTATAAGTACGAAACTAGTAAATGTAACAAAGCTTCTCATTCCAATGTACAACCCAAAGAGGAGAATATGCTGGTGAAGGCTTCATCAATAACAGTTGGATCAAGCCGATCCGGCAGAGTGTCACCAGCTATAGAACCGTCGTCTCCTAAGGTATATGGATGTGGATTGTGTCGAGGTATCGGCAAAAAAGATAAGTCCCGCAGTCGAATTCGGTGTGGTAAGCGTGCTTTGTGATCACATAGGAATTTAGAATATAGCGTCAGTACGTTCAGAATGCAATGTATGCATTTTACATTCTTTTTACATACACATACATGGTTCCAATAAAAAGATCAATTGAGTTCAGCTAAAACCATTCGCCCCTGTATGTTGTATATAATGAATACACTTTGTGACTTTGATGAACGAGCTGGTTAATAAGTATAGGTGGGAATATGTTCATCTAGCAAAAAATAAATTGTGGAGTTTAAGGCATTGTAGCATTTTTTTTTCCTTGCCTTTTGTCAGCCAGATTTTCTTATTTTACGTTCTGCAGATTGCAAAGACATATGTAAGGGTTCTTTATCTCCTTACCTTTCTTGCGTTGGCGCAGAAATCTCTAGTATAATCAACTGTTCCTCTTTTTTCCTTTTTGGTTTCTCCTTTTGAACTGATGTGAGGAAAATTAACTAAAAATTTTCACCGTTCAATTTTAATCAACTTCCAGACATTGTCACCGTGGAAACACGAAATAAAGGAGAAAACCTTGGAGCTTTTGCCAAGGAAAGGGAAAAAAAGAAGAGAGGGAATTGGAAAATTTTCCATACGAGTTCGTCAACTACTTGGAATCCCACCCAGAGGCTTTGGCCCCAACGGAAACCAACTGCTATACAATCTGTTATGAAATGCTGTTTTAGCTACATATTATCCCGGTGATTCACTAATTTATATACTTTCAGCCTTTCAGGTGCTCGTAAGTCACCTATATCATGTTAGTTACTAAATGCACATTAATTCTTGCCTATGGAACTTGACACTTGAGTCTTGACCCAGCGTATCGCTCCAGTAGGTTAGTAGCAAGTTACTTCATAACAATCCCTTTTTGATCCACCTCCTAAGAGATAGGAACAGGAAGATCGTACAGACCAACACAGAATAGTAATAATAATAGGAGCACAAGAGAATACTCACACAGTCACGCTTCTTCAATCTAGTATGAGTTTGGCTGAGCTAAAGGCAACCACTAAATGACAAAGTTCTTGAAAGCCTTTGAGCTAGTTGCATCACATGCGTGAATAGCATAACATCCAGATGCATTGGAATCATTGCAAGGTACTAGGATATAGCAAAACAACTAAGTTCAGTGTTTCATCTATTCTTGCGGTTATATAATAATAATGAAACATCAACTTGATGAAACGAAGGTCTACTAATGAACTTAATCTTTTACCATGAGAAATATGATCATTCCAAACACAATAACCAGTCATCAATAGCAAATGATTACCGAGAGGAATAAACTTTGAATTTCATATAATTCTTGTTTAGCTCTGGTCCATAGTCTTCAGAGGTACTTTCTGGCAAGTGCTCTAACTTTGGTATCAAAGTGCGATGATGTGATGCGAGATCCAGGCAAATAGAGAGGATTCAGAAGGATCTACAAATTTTACAGTAACACATCAGTGAACTTCCATCTAAAGACAGTTTAAAGTTAAAACACATATCTTTCTCTTCAAAAGCAGGAAGGGGGGCCCTAGGCAGGACATAAAACAGGGCATGAAGAAGTTACACATTACATTATCTACGCAAGCAGAAATGAAAAAATTAGCTGGTTTTAGGTGAGCGGTGTCCTGCATGCCTTACAAGGTCATTAACATAGAACTGTACAATAATTTTCCCATGGGTGGCATTTAAGCTCAATCAATGTGTTTTCAGTATAAACTTTAGAACCTAGTTGAATTATGTATTTCTTGAACTGCAACCACTTCTTTGGAAAAAAGAGTTCTAGACAAGGTGAAAGTACTTTTCACCATGACACAAGTTCAATTAGAATGTGTAATACATCAATTACTTTTCTCCTAATATGATGCAGGGTTCATAGTTTAACTAATTTTCTTAATGTTTAATTTATTTCTTGGAAAATTCGCGTCCTCAACTAGTTGGGTTGAGGCGCAGTGGTTATTGTGGCGACAAGGAATTGTACTAAACACTTAGGTGTTTTACAGATTATGAATCTATTGTGGTTTCCGACTAATTCATGGCTTCATACCTTCAGAACAATTTCCCAAGCTGTACTTCCTTAAAAGCTACCGTGACTGTGTGACAAAAGGCCATACATTTATCCAATACCTAGTCATAAGTTACATGAATCACTCTAGATCATGTGTCATTTATAGCAACAAAATTCACAAAGGTATCTTCGAAACAAGAAGTGCTTTTGTAACAAAATCAATATTCTTATAGATGTGTGCTTATTTATTGCCATGCTATAACCCAAAATAACAAGGTAGAGAAAGAAAGAAAAGGCAAAGAGTCTAATCATATCTGAGGAACTTCAAAAGCTGATAATATTAGAAGCCATGGCGAACTTCATAGGTTCAAAGATATACTATCACTGCTGACATGAATTCTAAAAGATTTGACAACAATTGAACTATCAAATAGCATCAGAAGTATTCCAAGCATCTTTTCAGTGCCATGCCTACATAAAGAAGCTTTCTTCTAGAAAGAATCTCTTGCTACACGATAGGAATGCAAACAGTAAAGTGGAAAACTATAATGAGAACTCGCGGTTAGCGTAGATGTCCAAGAGGATTATGCTGAAAATTTAAGATGAGAAAAACAAACAACAATGGAAACAGACTACACTCAGCGCGAAATAGTCCTTTACCAGGTTTAGCACCAAGATTATATAGCAAATACATTAAAATGTACGACTTTGCTTTTATTTCCTATTAAAAAGCATTCAGGAAAGGAGTTACCTTTATATATAGTTCATGGACCTCCTGGAAGAAGCTTTTGATCCCATCATCATTACGAGAGTCATGAAGCAGCATCAGTCGAGTATGTATGTTTAATTGGTTAAAGGAACAAAAAACAGGATGTGCATATTTGTAAACTCAAACTGGTGATGTTAATTTTATGATAGTTCCATAGACATTTATATATTAACTTATTCACAATGAGAACTTCTAAAACATGCTTCTTCCTCTTTTGATAGGTAAAGAGAAGCCTGTCTTGATATCCAACTTGTATTAAGCGAGGGGGAGGACAAGATGGTGTGGATGGGGAAAGGATCTCCCCTTCAAGATCATAAAATGTTAAGATCCCCTTCAACCTGAGAAAAACTGATGAAGCAGACTCATTTTAGACACATTGAGGATGACGACTACTTCTATAAGTGATCACTGACAACTTAAATCAAATAATTACTGGTAGAAGAAGAAGCAAGCTGTTGTACTGATTGTTAAAGAGAAATGCAGATATAAAACAACCTAGCACCAATCACCATCATCTAGTTTCTAAAATCAGAACAATACTATCACCAAATATTGAATTTATAACATATGGAGGATATGACCAGCAGTAACATAAACAGACACCACCAAATCATTAAATCTGTCAATTGACTTCAAGAACCTGCATGGAGAAAGAAAGAAGGAGAATCACTATAACAATGACGAAAGCAAACATATTTATAAAGGAAAATTTAAATTAGTGCTTTGATGACTAGGGAACTGAAATCCTTACATAGCACTGGTAGTCCATGCAAGGTCCTGGACAATATCCAATGCTGCATGTAAAATAAACTGGTGCTGATGAGCAGCATCTTCTTTCTAGCATGCAAGTACAGTTTACCATATCACCAAGAAACTCAACCAATTCAATGACAGAAACACGGTAAAGTAGAAAGATGTGCATACATTTTGATAACAATAGCAAAGTGCTATAGTACATAGTACTAGTTCAAATGCATATACACTACATTAAAAACTAAAGCGCACACGCTACCAAATTCAAATGCTGCGAAACCATACAGGGTAATTATAATATTGCTTATTTTGTGATTTAAGAGGTATAAACAGAACTTTTTACTGGCCACTGAAAAAAATGAACCGCAACTGATAAGCAACTGTAGTTGATCTAATTAAGCTTGTTTTCGGCAATGTGATGCCCAGATATATAAAGGTTTTCCTTGCACAAAATCCGATTCTGATCTTCCATTAAAACCAAAGTGAGAAAAGAAATGACAGCTAAAAAACCAGTGCATTATACCAGCTGTCCAGACCATTTCAATGAGTTTTTTTTTCCACATTTCCTATCAACCAGATTCGAAGTGATCAGTTCATTATAAGAATCAATTAGTTTATGCCATTGATTAAGAAAAGTAAATATGCTACTTCAGATGTATTGAGCAAAGACTAGAAATCTCTAGTAACATGCTGCAGAGTTAATTTACCTTGGGCGCAGTGCCAACTTCAGCTTCATAGATAGGAATATCATTTCTGCTTACAATCATAAAACATGCTGTGCTTGCCATTTAATCCTCTAACTTTTCGGATCCCTAAATTACTTCAAACACAAAAATGAAACAAATTCACATGATAATTTTACAAATAAAAGATTTCACTCTTGAATAATTAATGGAGTAATGATTTTAGACAAAAATAATTAGTGATTTTAGTATCAATCAAAGAAAAAATTTTGAATCTAAGGAAATCTAGAAGAGAGGGAGAAATGAAGGATACGTACAAGTTACCACTCGATTTCGATGAAGAAAGAGATCGCGAGCTCGACTCTGACGAAGACGAGCAGGTTCGCACTGAAACCGTCAACTGGGCCGAAGAAGAAACTCCGGAGTAGTAAAAGTTGGGCCTGGAATCAATCTGGACTTTGGATCATAATGTCTAATCCTGTCCGTTTTAATGGGTGAAGCAATAGGCTGATTTACACAAAAGTCCCCCTTTTTAGGCAATGTTTTAGATTTTGTTCCTATTTTTAGAAGTTGCACAGATATAGCCCCTAGGATCCTTCCGTTGGACTCGGGTCTAATATTTTGCTCACATATTGCTCAATCTTATATACAAAATATTATTACGTGGTCTAGCATGTGCGATAACTTATAAAATTTTAAATTGTGATCCTTTTTTCATAAGATTTTTTTAGTTCGCATAGTTAGATTATGGTCTAATAGGTTCATAAGTAACACGAAGAATAAATAGAGAGTTATTCACAAAACCGTTGCCTCAATATAGGTCAAACAACGAAAGTTTCTGGAAGCTATGTAGCTTGAGATCTTTACACTAGACATATATATACCTCTTTAATTTATCTCGCTTTATATTTGATAACATTGAGTTATACCAAATAAATCTTAGCATTTCTAATTATTAGTAAGCACCACGTTGTTTTATCAAAAAAAGTGTTAAATTTTTTCTTAAAACGAATTAACAAGGAAATAGAGGGTGAATCCTAGTTAAAGATAATAACTACTAGATCTGTAAATTTAATGTGTCAATGAAGTAGGACCGTGCCCAAAAATGTAAAAGGTGCCCAATGATTATCACTGAATGTAGTAAAGAGAACATGCAATGAATGTCAATAATGACAATAAATGTAATAAAGAAGAATTTATCACCTAAATGTTAGATGACTTGGATGATTCTCCTTCTTGACAACAACGTGGGATAATACTAAATGACGATGAACACGAGATCCTTTGATCTTGTGAGCATAAGGATATGCATCGAACAAATGAAATCAGTGGACAAGACAAGCTTTGTATATTCTTTATAGTCAACCTTTACAATGTGCTCTTATCAGAAAGTGAAGATCCCCTTTTATTCTTTATCTCTTCCTATTTATAGGGAATATTCCTAAGAAACCCTAAAAAGTACAACCAAAGGAATATCCAATGGAATATTTCCTCCGCCATATTCTAAACTTATTTTACTGTTATTTCCACATGTTCTTTACTCGACCTCAGCTTTAATCCTCCTTGAGATGAATCCTTTCCATTTAGCCGTGGTCGGCCTAATCCTCAACCACGCCCATCGCAGTTATTAAGTTCAATCTAAATTTTGACCAATACAATTAGTCCCTCCGCTTATTGAGGTCGTGGTCTTGAACGTCCTCGATGAGTGGACTCTGACTGTAACCGTTCAAAAGAAATTTGGTCGTGATGGATGGGTCAAATCGGCCGAGGTCGAACTAGCGGTTGTCAATGGGGTCGCGATTGATGCGGCTGACGTAGGATGCCGTTATGACCACACGCATCATCATTACGTGTCTTCCCGATGCAGAGCCTGTGCTGCTGTTGCTTTGATTTTGGTGCCATTGACGACTCTTTGCCTCGATTCTGACGCCATCTAATCCTATAAATAGAGGAGAGGGACTTCACTTTCGAAGCTTTCACCACTTCCTTCTTTGTAAGCATACATTCCTTCTCTGATCTTCTTCTCCGATCTCTACTTTCGATTCTTGCAGCTTCTTCACTTTAGGTTTCCGATTTCTTTCCCAGTTGATACTCTCTCTCTCTCTTACTCTGTTGTACACATTTCACTACGTAGATATGTCAACTTCTCCTCATAATCACGACGGAGTTTCCGATACCACTCCTTTATCAGTGGCCATTCCCCCCGGCGGTGAGGAATCCCTGGTTGAGGAGGAAGATAGTTTCTCCACCGTAAAGGAAGTGGTTCCTAAGAATTCTTCGGTCAGGAATGAATTCCCCAAGGAGCCTGATCCCACTCCTGCTCCTGAGCTTTCCAAGATGGGGCCAAATGAAATAGCCGACCTCCGGTCTAAATATCGCATTCCTTCTCACGTCGAAATTGTTCCGGCGGGAGGCGATATAGTACAGGTTCATCAGCCAGGATATTGTGCCTTTTATGTCTACCCATTTCTAATAGGTTATTCTCTTCCTCTCCCCCGGTTAGCGGAGGAGTTCTGTCGTTTTTACAACGTCTGCCCGACACAGCTCTCCCCTTATTTATATAAGGTTTTTCTGATGCCGGCGAAGTACGCGGAGCTGGCCAGCTGTGAGGTCACTATCTGCCATCTGCTGCATCTGTTCTCGCCTGGTTTTTATAGAGGCACCCTGATACACCTATGGCGTCGTGGAACCAAAGGGTTGGTGGTCGAGATGGATGATAAGGTGAATCGGCGGTTCTGGCATAAATACTTCTTCATCAAGGTCGAGCATCTAGTGGCGGATCCGACCGAGTTTCCTGAGCAGTGGAACCACAATCGTAAGTATCTCATCGTACGTTTATTATTTTCTCTTTTCTTCCCGAGGACGTAAGCAACACTAGGGGCCGCCAAAACCACCTTCACCAACTCACACCATTCAAATGATCATCGGAGGCAGCAATGACGCATCGATCAATAGCGTAAAGTTCACCACAACCCACAAACTCAAACGGTCGAACACTCATGAATGGTACGACGAACTCGAAGAAAGTATCATCTTCCACAAGTCAGATACCTATGGTTTGGTTTTCCCTCACTATGATGCTCTTGTTATCACTTTACAAATATTAGATACAGATGTAAGGCGCATTATGGTGGATGATGGGAGCGTCGCGTGCATTATCCACCCTCGAGTACTTGCACAGATGAAACTCGAGGATAATATAGTGCCACACTGCATCACGCTAACCAGTTTTAACAATTCAGTTGAACAAACATCTGGAGAAATCACACTCCCCGTCCTGGCCGGCTGTGAGGTCACTATCCGCCACCTGCTACATCTGTTCTCGTCTAGTTTTTATAGAGGCACCCTGATACACCTACGACATCATGGAACCAAAGGATTGGTGGTCGGGATGGATGATAAGGTGAATAAGCGGTTCTAGCACAAATACTTCTTCATCAGGACCGAGCATCTAGTGGCGGATCCGACCGAGTTTCCTGAGCAGTGGAACTACAATCGTAAGTATCTCATCGTACATTTATTATTTTCTTTTCTTCCCTTTTTTTTCTTTTTGCTCTTCGACCTACTCATGTTTTTAGTTGTGAGGCGTTCTTCCTCTCTTGTTTTGGATATTGAAGATTGGGTGGCTCGCGTGTTACCCTACACCGTGGGGATCCGCGATTGGGCGTCCTTCCACAAGCGCTCTAGACCCAAGACTTTGTCCCGTAAGTGTCTTGATACTTTTCGACTTACCATCGTTTGCTATCGTCCTTTGACGTGACCTTCCTTTGGTGCTAGGTCGGTGAGTTTCCAAGAAGGCGAAGGCTCCAGTGCTCGCCTTTCGCCAGGTGACCTCGGCTGCGATGTAATTTGCTCTGGTTGAGTCTGTACGAGGTCAGGATCAAGCTCCACAAATGAGAGACTCCTCCCCTCGAGCCTTTGCCGTTCCAAATGAGATTTCTTCTCAGCCGATCTTCCATTTTATTGACGAGGCATCTCGTGGCGAGGAGGGATCGCCGAGGAAAATACGGAGGATAGAGATTGGGAAGGCCGTTGTCGCTGATGAGACGGAGAGAGTCATGGCTTTGTATACGGAATCAGGTCCTTCAACAGTCGTGGAGGCCGCTCTTACGACGAGTGCTGCTATAGAGAGGAGACCCTATACGGTTGAGGGGGTTCGTGGTAGCGGAGGGCTTATGCGGGCTACTGAAGGTGGCTCATCATTAGCTGCTGGGAAAGGTAGTGATGTTCCTGCAGGGGACGTTGATTCTGGCTCAGACATCGACCCTGAGGAGGTACAAACTTTTATGGAGAGGGCTAATTGTGTGGAGATAAGGACGGAGGGCCTAATTGACACATAGTCATTCCCTTGAATTATAACCTCCTGGTCGACTCAGAGCGGGCGACACCGTCCTTTGCTCCTTTGTGTGCAGAGGCTGAGAACAGGACGTTGCTGATGCTGAATGATACAAACCAGTCCTTAGGCATATCGGGCATGGCCTTGCAGGTGAGTTTTTGCTTCTTTTCTCCTAAGTCTATATGTTTCATAAGTGTTGTTTTATTCCGGCTGACTTGCCTTCCTTTGCACGTCATACTCTTATCTTGGAGATCGAGCGCGACCGGCGAGAGAAGGAAAGGGTTACTCTCTATAGGAGGATGGAGTCTAAGTATAGATAGTACCGTACTAAGTATCGGAATAAGGTCAAGAGTGTTGGCGAGGATGGCCAATTCCAAGTGTTGCGCGATGGGATCGAGCGGAAGGACGAAGAACTGAAGGAGAAATATGAGGAGATCATGAGAGACATTGGGTGATGTAGCGTGTTAGAGGAGACATTGAGGTTTAAGGAGGATGAACTCGAATTGAGTAAAGGGGTGATGGCTGAGAATTCAGATCTCCAGGCGCAAGTGGCGTCCTTAAAGGTCGAGTTTGAACAAAGCGAGGCCAGGGTTTCCGACTTGAGAGTGGAATTAAGCACTAAGGTCGCCGAGCTGAATCTAGCGGACATGACCAGAATGGCCGCCGTGGCGGAAGCAGCAGCTTTGGAGGGAGCCCTGCGCATTTGTAGGTCCGTGCGGGCTAGCGAGGCGAAGACGTCGACGCTCAATGTGGCGAGGTTGGAGGATCGGGTCGAGAATTTGGAAGGGGAGTTATCTGGGCTAAATGAGTAGGTCGTCATCTTGAAGGCCGAGAAAGAATGACAGCTGGCCCAACCGTCTACTTCTCATACTTCTGCCGATCCAAGTGTATCACAGGAGTTGTACGAGATGTGGGTCACGCCGAGGCTCAACTTGACATGTACAAGTCTTTGAAGGCTGCCGGGAAGGTTTCCGAGGAGGAGCTCGAAGGCATTCATGTCAAGGCACGGGCAGCTCGTGAAGCTTGTGGTTACGAGCCTGGTACGCCTGGCGGGGACGATGATGACGACGCCGTGGATGGGCTTGCCTATGATCCTTGGTATGACGAAGAGTATTCTGATGGGGATGATGCGGCGTGAATCCTTTGTACTTAATTTTTTTTTGATTTACTATTTTTTTGAGGGCGTCCTCTATCCCTTTGTAAAAAGCACTGTAATCCAACAATTGAAATGGAACAATTATCTTTTTGCTATGTGTTTTCGGATTCCCGTTCTCTTTTTTCGTTTGCTATGTGGGGAAGTCCCTGATTTTTCGGCCGTTTGCATGTAATTTTGATTTTGGCGGGGTCGAACGCAAACCGACTTGAGGCCGAATATAAGTCAGCTCAAATGAGGTCGGTTGTGAAGTAATTCGAGCGAGTTCGAACATAGAGTAATTCGAGCGAGGTCAAACGTAGAGTAATTCGAGCGAGGTCGAACATAGAGTAATTTGAGCGAGGTCAAACGTAGAGTAATTGGAGCGAGGCCGTACATAGAGTAATTCGAGCGAGGCCGAACGTAGAGCAATTCGAGCGAGGCCAAACATAGAGTAATTCGAGCGAGGTCGAACGCAGAGTAATTCGAGCGAGGTCGAATGTAGAGTAATTCGAGCGAGGTCGAATGTAGAATGTAGAATGATTTGGTGGAGTTGTGCAAAAATGCTGCATGCTGCTTTATTTATTCATTCGTTAGAGAATATTACATGTTTCTATTTGTTCCATACATACATTTGAGAAGCTCCAATCTACCTAGTCCTTTCATCGTTTGGCCTAGAGTTGTAGTCGTTTGGCGGAGCGATGAATCATATACTTGAACTTCGAGACGACCCCTTCGTCGCCTCATTAAAAACCTCCTCTGTAAAACCCAGTTGGATAAAACCCGAGTGAGGGGAAAAAGAGTACGACTTGGAGGGCGTCTGTTCTCAGAAGTTGAAGTATTTGAGGTGGGTGACGTTCCAATTATTTGGTAGTAGATTTCCCTCCATTGTTTCTAGCTGGAAAGATCCTTTGTTTGCTGCTGCTGTGATTTTGTTTGGTCCGTCTCAATTGGTTCCTAGTTTTCCTTCTATTGGGTCTTTGATCGCCTATGTTTTGGCCTTGAGTACATAGTCCCCGATTTTGAGTGGTCTGACTTTGGCCTTCTTGTTGTAATATCGTTCTGCTTGCTGTTTTTGGGCTATCATTCTTATGTAAGCCATGTCTCTCCGCTCCTCTGTTTCGTCGAGGTCTTAATTTCTGTTTTCGTCATTGCTTGGTCCGCTCTCATTGGAGTATCTCAAACTTGGTTCCCCGACCTCGAATGGTATCACAACGTCAGTCCCATAGATTAGTGAATATGGTGTTTCTCCTGTGCTTGTTTTTGGCGTGGTGTTGTATGCCCATAACACTTCTTGTAGTAGTTCTGGCTATAGTCCCTTGGCGTCTTAGAGTTTCTTCTTCATGATGTTTAGTATCATTTTGTTGGAGGATTCGACTTGTCCATTGCCTACAGAGTGATATGGTGTGGAGAGTATTCACTTGATGTGTCATTTTTCGAAGAATTCAGCAGTCTTTTTCCCGGTGAACTGCGGATCGTTATCACAACTAATTTATTTGGGGATGCCGAAGCGACATATGATGTTTTTCCATATGAATGTGATGACTTTCTATTCGCATATTTTTGCGAATGCACCTGCTTCTACCCATTTGGAAAAGTAGTCAGTTAAAACCAAAAGGAAACGCACATTACCTCGTCCTGCTGGAAATGGTCCAATGATGTGCATTCCTCATTTGATGAATGACCATGGTGATGTGACTGAGTGGAGGTGCTCGCCCGCTTGGTGTATCATATGAGCGTATTTCTGGTATTGCTCGTATTTTTTGACGAAGTCGGCGGCTTCTTTCTTCATGGTGGGCCAATAATAGCCTGCTCGTATGAGGCATCTGACGAGGGCTCGGTTGCCGGTATAGGTACCACATTGGCCTTCATGTACTTCCTCAAGGACGCGTCTCATTTGGTTCAGTCCTAGGCATTTCGCCAAGGGACCGCCAAACATTCTTTTATATAGGTCGGGGTTGATGATGGTGTATCTGGAGGTTTTTGGCTTCTTTTTTGTCTGATAGGAGTATTCCGTCCTGCAAATATGTTATAATACGATTGCGCTAGTCCGGAGTTAAGTTTAAAGAGTGTACCTCAAGTTGTTCTATTGACGAGTGGAGGAGGGTGACCATGTTTTCTTTTCCATTTATGCTTTTAGTTGCTACCGCTAGTTTGGCGAGGCTTTCTGCCTCGATGTTTTGAGCCCGCGTATCTGATCGAGTTGGCATTCGTCGAATTCTGGCAGTAATTTATGAATTTTTGCCTGGTACTTTTGTAGCCTCTGCTCTTTGATTTGGAAAGTCCCTGTGACTTGGTTGACGACAAGTTATGAGTCGCATCGGAGGATGACTCGTCGTGCTCTATATTTTAGGGCTAGATTTAATCTTGCAATTACGGCCTCGTACTCGACCTCATTGTTAGTCATATAAGGGCACCGTATGTACTGGCGGATGACTTCGCCTGTTGGGACCTCGAGTACGAGTCCCAGTCGAGATCCTGATGCGTTGGAAGCGCCATCCGTGTATAGGACCCATTAGGTCGGGTAAGTTGGGAGAGGTACAAGAAGTTTACTACTCGACTTCAGGAATTATTTTGGCACTAAAATCGACGACAAAGTTGCGAGTACCTGCGACTTTATCGTTGTTCGCGGCTGATATGTTATATCATGCTCGCTCAACTCTATGGCCTATTTGGCCAGTCTCCCCGGCAACGCGGGTTTATGTAGGATGCTTCTTAGGGGGAAGGTTGTGACCACCGATATGGGGTGACATTGAAAATAGGGTCTAAGCTTTCGTGAAGCTATGATCAATGCCAAAGCCAACTTTTCGAGGTGGGGGTACCTCGTTTCGGCGTCGACCAAGGTTTTGCTAATGTAATATATTGGAGACTGCGTACCTTTGTTTTTGAGAACCAGCACTGCACTTACTGCGACCTATGATACGACCAAGTATATTAGGAGTCCATTGTCTTTAGATCCATTAAGGCCTCGATGCATTCTGAATACCCTGGAGTCCATTGTCCTTTTTGAGCATGTTGAAAAATTTATGGCATCTGTTGGAGGATCGTGAGATGAACCTCGACAAGGAAGCTATACGGCCGGTCAGTTCTTGCACCTGTTTCTTGCTGGTCAATACTTCAGGTATTCCCTCAATGGCTTTGATCTAGTCGGGGTTGACCTTAATGCCTCTTTGCGATACTAAAAATCCGAGGAACTTGCCCGAGGTTACGCCAAAGGCACACTTTTCGAGATTCAGCTTCATGCCATACCACCTTAGTATGTCAATGGTATCCTTCAGATGATCGATGTGGTCTTCTTTCCTTTTTGATTTGACCAACATATCATCTATGTAAACTTTCATTATTTTGCTGAGTTGGTCCTTGAACATTTTGGTGAACATCCTTTGATAGGTCGCCCCTGCGTTCTTCAACCCAAATGGCATGACTTTACAACAGTATGTCCACTGATGAGTTATGAAAGTGGTCTTCTCCTCCATGATGATTTGGTTGTAACCTGATTAGGCGTCCAAGAAGCTTAACAACTCGTGCCCTGCTGTTGCGTCGATGAGTTTATCAGTGTGAGGTAATGGAAAAGAGTCCTTTGGGCATGCTTTGTTTAGGTCCGTGAAATCCACGCACATGCGCCACTTCCCATTTTTCTTCTTTACTATGACCACGTTGGTGACCCATTGGGGGTATTTCGATTCTCTGATGGAGGCATTGGCGAGTAATGTTTCCACCTCATCATGAACGGCCTCGTTGATAGCAGCGTTGAATTTTCTTCTTATTTGTCGTACCGGCAGGTAGAATGGATCTACGTTCAACTTGTGTGTGGCAATGTCTTTTGGGATACATGACATATCTGCATGGGAGAAAGCAATAAGATCGGCGTTGTCAGTTAAAAATTTATGAAATTTACCTGGTTATGAGAGTTTATGGCCGATGTAAGCCTTTTTGATGCGGTCGTTGTTGTCTATTTGGACGGGGTCAAGGTTTTCTACCATTGACCCTGTGGCTTCCACGACGTCGGGGTCCTTGATGATGTCTTTCTGCTCGTCGGGTTCGGGCCCCCACTTTGGTAATTGCTATGCTTCCGAGCCTGTTCCCTTTAACTGTTAAGTATATATACAGTCTTGGGCGATGCGATAGCATTCTTGGGCTATGAGTTATTCGCCTCGGATGCTGAATATGCCCCACGGCGCAGGGAACTTGATTACTTGATATAAGATGGATGGGATGTCCCTCATGGCGTGTATCTATGGTTGCCCTATGATGGCGTTGTAAGCTGTGTCCTGGTTCCTGATATGAAACGTTGTTTCTAGGGTGACGCCCCCGGCCAGAATGGACCGCGTTATCTCTCTTGAGGTTCGCTCAGCTGCATTGTTAAAACCCGTTAGTGTTATGCAGCGTGGTATTATTTTGTCCTCGAGTCTCATTTGTGTGAGAACTCGAGGGTGAATAATATATGCGCCGCTCCCGTCGCTACCATTATTCTTTTTACATCAGTATCAGAAATACGTAAAGTAATGAAAAATGCGTCGAAGTGAGGAAAGGTCAAACCATGGGTATCTGACTTATCGAAGATGATACCGTCTTCGAGGTCATTATACCGTTCATGGGTGATCGACCGCTTCAATTTACGTGTGGTGGTGAACTTCACGTGGTTGATTGCTGCTTCGTCGCCTCCGCCGATGATCATTTGAATGGTGCGGGCGAGGGAGGGTGTCTTTGGAGGGCCTTGGTGTTGTTCTCATCCACGGCCGAAGTTGGCTCTTCCTCAGTCGCTCATTAGCTCATTTAGGTGTCCTTGGTGAAGCATGTTCACCACTTCTTGCCGTAGGGCTATGCGGTCTTCAGTTTTGTGACCTCGCTCCTGGTGGAACTCACAGAGGGTGTTTGACTTTCTGGTACTTGGGTCAGACTTCATCTTCTGTGGCCACTTTACTTTTGGGCCGAGCTTCTCTAGTTCGTACACTATTTCTGAAGGGGAAACACAAAGTGTGAGCAGATAAAAGTGGAGGCATGCCTCTTTCATTTCGTTGAGTCCCTGTATGCGACCTGGACGACCCTTCTGTATGGCGAGGAGATGGTGGGATGGCCGTCCTGACATATGGTTGGTGCCTTTCTCGGTTGAGGCGTGGACCTGAAAGGTCTCTTCGACCGTCATTATGGCGATCTTTCCTCGACTTTGTTTGGACTGCTGTTAGCCGTTGAGTTGCACCGTTGAGGTCGTCCTTGTCTGCTCTCACCTCTGCACAAGAGGCGTTGTGAATTTCTTCCCAAGTGGTGGGAGGATACTTCATGAGTCTGCTCAATAATTTTCTGGTCGTCCTCGACCCATTCCTGTTCAATCCATTTTGGAAGGCTGCCACTGCCATCCCTTCAGATACATTTGGCAAGCTCATTCTAACTTTGTTGAATAGGGCGAGGAAGTCCCTGAGTCCCTCGCCAGATGATTATCTGACGGCGAATATGTCGTTCACCCTGGCCTCCGCCTTCTTAGCCCCAGCGTGGGTGATGAAAAACTTGTCGGCCATTTTCTCGAACGTTTTTATTGACCATGCTGGTAATTGTGAGTACCATGTTAAGGCTCACCCTGTCACGGTTTCACCAAACTTTTTTAGCAACACTGATGGTACCTGCTCCTTTGAGAGGTCGTTGCCTTTTACTGCTGTGATGTAATGAATGATGTGATCTTCGAGGTCTGTTGTGCCATCGTATATCTTCAGATACAGTGGCATTTTGAAGGTCTTAGGTATGGCATGTGGGGCTGCCTCCTCGCTATACGACTGTTCGACGAACCGACCGACGTCTCGTTTTGGTAGGAGTTGCGAGGCCCCCAATATTTATCAACCTTTTCCTGTTGCTCCCTCATCTGATCGCGGAGCGCTTTGTTCTCGTTTTTCATTTCTTCCATTTTCTTCAGAATGGCTGAAAGTGTGCCGTTACCTGCATCAACAGTAGTGTGAGTGTTACCTGTTAGGAGAGGAGCGGGTTGCTCGTTGACGACTGTTGTGGCGTCCGCTCGTGCAACGCTCCGAATTTTCCCTTGAACGGGTTTGTCGAGGATGTTGCTTAGAGTGCTTGTCAGCCAAGCTTCCAGTAGTTTTTTCAAAGTTGGTGGTGCTTCTTCATTTGTGGACGTGGAAGCCCACCTTTCGCATGAAGCGGTTACACTCCCATAAGGGGGAGGCGACTCACTTCGCCTGGGGTGTAATGCTCGGCTTCACATTCTCCTCGTCTTCTCTGTCAACCTCATGATGGCGTTCAAGAGGTTGGCAATGACATCCACTATAACTTTCAGTCTTTCTTCTCCTTTTCCTGCCATAGTTAGTTTTTGCAAACGAGAAAAAGATGGATGTTGTGTGTTTTTTTAGATCCAGGAGAAACTAAAATTTTAACTAGAAACTCCCCACAGATGGCGCCAAATTGTTTTACAAAAAAACATGTTAAACCTTTTCTTAAAACGAATTAACAAGGAAAGAGAGGGTGAATCCTAGTTAAAGATAATAACTACTAGATCTATAAATTTAATGAGTCAATGAAGTAGGACCGTGCCTGAAAATGTAAAAGGTGCCCAATGATTGTCAATGGATGTAGTAAAGAGAATATGCAATGAATGTCGATAATGACAATAAATGTAATAAGGAGGAATTTATCACCTAAATGTTAGATGGCTTGTTTGATTCTCCTTCCTGACAACAACATGTAATAATACTAAATGACGATGAACACGAGACCCTTGGATCTTGTGAGCAAAAAGATATGTATCGAACAAATGAAATCAGTGGACAAGACAAGCTTTGTATATTCTTCGTAGCCAACCTTTACAATGTGCTCTTGTCAGAAAGTGAAGATCCCCTTTTGTTCTTTATCTCTTCCTATTTATAGGGGATATTCCTAAGAAACCCTAAAAAGTACGACCGAAGGAATATCCAATGAAATATTCCTCCGCTATATTCTAAACTTATTCTACCGTTATTTCCACATGTTCCTTACTCGACCTCGCTTTAATCCTCCTTGAGATGACTCCTCGCCATTTAGCCGTGGTCGGCCTAATCCTCGACCATGCCCATCGCAGTTATTAAATTCAATCCAAATTTTGACCAATACACACTTGACATATTATAATTTGGAATTCAAATAACTTAGTATTTTAATTTTAATTTATCATAAGTTGATCTAAAAGTGAATGCCAAAACATGTTTAGAATATAAGTTTAATTTACCAAGCATATTTATTAGTGTTAAGACATTTTCACAATTAAAGTTTATTTTTTGTTTTTGCCTTAAAGAGCGTGTGTGTTAATTATTAGTAATAAATCCCTACTTTCACTCTAAAATTCGGTCAAGTTACCATCAATGATTTGCTAAAAGTATGCTCAGCTCGTAATCAAACAGAGTATTTAATTGTAGATTATGTATATACAAAATATTTTGATTTTCCTTCACTCCCAAATTAATAGTATGTTTGGCCAAGCTGAAATCAACTTATTTTGAGAAATGAGTTTGAAAAATGTACTTTTGGAGAGAAGTAGTTTGTGTTTGGCTAATCACTATGAAAAATATTTTTGAGCAATAATTTGTGTTTGGCCAAACTTTTTAGAAAGTGCTTTTAAGTATCAGATTACGAATAAAAACATGAATAGATCTACTTAATAGTTAATATATAGATCTACTTAATAGTTAATATTATAAATAAATAAATAATCTCAAAAATTTATTATTACAGGCAATACTTAAATCTTTTTATTTTATTTAAGTAAAATATGAGAATAAAATTTTAAAGTACTTAATTCTTTTAATATAGTTAAATATATTAAAAATCTTTCAACAAATATAAAAGCATTCACCCTAAAGTCACTATATATTAGAAATCTATCCTAAAACTAATAAGAAATATTTATACATTAATATCCTAAGTATTAGGTTTAACGGTTATTTTTGAAAATACTATATACAAAAGAAAAGTCAAAACTGCTTTCGCTTATGCTTTTGAGAAGAAACTACTTTTTTTTGCTTCTCAGAAATTGCTTCTGCTTATTCTCAAAAGCATTTTTTTCCCCAAAAAAACTTGGCCGAACACCTCAAGTTAGGAAAAAAAGTGCTTTTGAAAACAAAAAAAACACTTTTGACCACTTGAAAAACTTGGCCAAGCGGGCTATAATTCAATGTCAATCTTTTTGCTCGAAGTGTTTTCCATGGAGGACGGTTTTGCAAATTGAATGTGGCTTACAAATAAAGGACCCATGTCAACTGTAAATATCAATCAAACATGTTGGTTTATGAGACTGACATTCAGGGCATATCAAGTATAGCAGTTTCATTTGACTGATTTGTGTACGCAAGTTCCCTCTAATATTGCCAGTTTAAGAAATTCCCAAGTCCTTTTCTTTACTTTCTTGGAACCTTCCCTTTTCATCATACATGGGAGAAAATTAACTACTTAGCAGAAATCATTTGGCTTTCGAGTATGCTTCTATAAATTCCCCCATGATCATTTCTGTCAGTTTAATTAACAGATATGGGCCGGGGGAGCTGACATTTTCTTACTTCACTTTTTCTTTTTATTATTCCACTTCTGTTCCTAATTTGGCATCACTAGTATATACTAGTTCTTCCGTTTCAATTTATGTGAACTTATTTTCTTTAATTTGTGCCAAAAAGAATAACGCATTTTTCTATTTGAAAACAATTTACTTTTATGCAATTATTTAAAGTCACACATAATATTTGTGTCTCATTTTATACCACAAGTTTAAAAGTCTTTTCTTTTTTTTAAACTCTGTGCTCAGTTAAATAAGTTTACATAAATTGAAACGGAGGGAATACTGTCTATTCCTTCTTGCTTTTCGTAATTGTGAATGGTTATCATCCCATGATTCATCAGTTCCCTACATTGAACAACATAACAGGCATATCAAAAACCCTTATTTACGTCAATGAATTTGGAGCCAAAGGAGATGGTGTAATCGATGACACTAAGGTAAGAGTAAAAACTTATATGCACAAAGTGTTTATACTAATTAATCTAATTAAATGAATATATTGCACGTATCTTCACATACACTCTGCTTAGTAAACCCATTCTTTTTGTAAAGATTGATAAATTAACGTGTATGTTTTATTTTCCATCTATGTATTCACAACAATTAATAGTTTAATACTGCTAGTACTTAAGTAGCTTCAGTTAAAGAGTTTTTAGTATATATTTTCAGTCTTTTCAAGATGTCTGAAAAATTGCATGTTCTTCACCATTACGACCAAAAATCATAATCCCAAGTGGGTACTCTTTCTTAGTTCGACCAATTGATTTTGTTAGGCCTTGTCGGTCAAAGGTGTCTCTGTCAGTAAGTGCTTGACTCTAACGTTTGTAACTTGTACAACACTACTATGTTTTGCTAATAAAGATATTCAGTCATTTTTTTAAATTTTTTGCAATACATTATAAGATTGCAGGTTCTATTGTAGCACAGAAACTACTAGAAATCTGGAAATTACGGACTAACTATTTGCGATCAAAGTTGGTCGGTCAAAAAAAGCGACCAAAATTGGTCGCAAATGTGGAGAAAAATATTAAATATTTATTTTAAATAATTTACCGACTAAAGTTGATCGGTATTTGATCGGTTAAGTGATCAAAATGTTTACTTACATCAAGATTGATAGCCAATCAAAGCAAAAGCTGTGTCTATTTTGGAGGAGTACCAGAGGGAGTTCAATAGGATATCATACAGACTCTTGGATTTAGCAGGGGAACTTTACCATTCAATATCTTAGGATACCATTGAGCAAATAGAGGTTATCAGTACACCAATGTCAACCTCTACTGGACAAAATGATTGAAAGGATCACTAGGTGGACAGTCAAGTTCATTTCATATGCTGGAAAATTACAACCGATTAAAAGTGTATTAACTACCATATAATTTTTCCGGTCGCAAATTTTTTCTCTCCCGAAGAAAATTATTACAAAGATTGAGATAATTTGTAAAAAATTTCTATGGACAGGAGAAACTGAAGGCAAGAGAAAAGCTTTGATATCATGGGATAAGCTATGTTGGCCAAAACATCACCAACTTACAGATATGGAACCTGGTTGCAATTGTCAAACACTTGTGGACGTACACAAGAAAAAGGATAAATTATGGATCCAATGGGTACATACATATTACACTTCTTCAATATATGTTTCTGTTTGGCTGACCTAAAACGGTCACTAAATGACAAGTTCTGGAAAGCCTTTGAGCTAGTTGCATCACATTCATGAATAGAATGACATCCAGATGCATTATGTTGGAACAAACGTATGGACTAGGATATAGGAACAAGTAACTAAGCTCGGTGTTTCATCTATTCTAGCAGTTGGTATATAATAATAATGAAACATCAGCTTGATGAAAGAAGGTCTACTAGTGAACTTAAATCTTTTACATTGAGAAATATGATCATTCCAAACACACAACCAGTCATCAATAGCAAATGAATACTGGGAGGAACGACTTTCGAATTTCATGTAATTCCTGTTTAGCACTGGTCCGTAGTGTAAGTCTTCATAGGTACTTCCTCGCAAGGGCTCTAACTTTGGTATCAAAGTGAGATAATGTGATGCGAGATCCTGGCAAATAGAGAGGATTCAGAAGGATCTGCAAGTTTTTCAGTAATATATCAGTGAACTTTCATAGAAAAATAGTTAAAGCACAAATCATTCTCTTCGAAATTGTGGTGGTAAGGAATTCTAGTAAAATCTTCTGCGTTTTACCATACTGTTTCCATCTAATTCATGGCTTCATTACTTTCAGAACAATTTCCCAAGCAGCACCATATATCTTTAAAGCTAACGTGACAAAAACGCACAGACTTATCCAATACCAAGTAATTAGCTACATGAACCACTCTAGATCATTTGTCATATATAGCAAAAAGATCAAAAATGGTGTGTTAGAAACAAGGAGTGATTAGTAACAAAATCACCAGTCTTAGTGATCTGTGTTTAACTGTTTATTGCCATGCAAGGTAGAGAGAAATAAAAAGGCAAAGAATTCAATCATATATGATGAACTCCAAAAGCTGACAAAATTAGAAGCTGTAGTGAAGTTCATAGGTTCAAAGAGATATTATCACTGCTGACATGAATCCTATAAGATTTAACAACAATTGAACAATCAAGTAGCATTAGAAGTACTCCAAGCATCTTTTCAGTACACATGCCTACATTAAAAAGCTCTCTGTTAAAAAAAAAACCTCTTGCTACACAATCCGAAATCAAAAATTTAAGCGGAAAACTATAATGAGAACTTGCAATAGGTTTTCAATGATGTCTACAAGGATTATAATGAAAATTTAAGATGACAAGGGGAGCACCCCTCCCCCCCTCCTTTTTTTTTTTCTCAAGAGAAATAACAACCAACAAAGAAAAAAAACTACAATTAACACTATGCCTTTAGCAGGTTGAACACCAAGATTATATAGCAAATATATTAAATGTACGACCTTTGTGCTTTTATTTCCTATTGGTAAACTTTTAGAAAAAGAGCTAACTTTATATATAGTTCATGGACCTTCTGTAAGAAGCTTTTGATCCCATCATCATTATGAGAGTCATGAAGCAACATCAGTCGCGTATGTATGTTAGCTTGGTTAAAGGAACAATAAAATAGGATGTGCACGTTTGTAAACTCAAACTGGTGATGCTCATCAGTCGCGTTTGCATTATTGTGCTGAAAGTTAAGAGTTAACTATCATTNGGGGGGGGGAGGACAATGGTGTATGGGGGAAGGGTTCCCTTCAAAATCATAAAGGTTATAAGAAAGATGTGTGAGCTCTTCTCTTAATTCTGCTATATCATATCATTTTATCAATCCATGTACTCTGAGAACTACTCTTTTATAAGAGGATTCAATCAAAGAAAAATTGTTAAACATATACAGTTACAGCACATGGAGTACTGGTACATGATGACTAACTCTATGAGTGACCACTAACCACCACAAATCAAATAATTACAGTAGAAGGAGAAGCAAGCTTTTGTATTGATTGTGGCAGAGAAATCCAGATATAAAACAGCCTAGCACCATTATCTATTTTTTGAATTCAAAACAGTAGTATCACCATATGTTTGATTTATAACATATGGAGGATATGACCAGCAGTGACATAAACAAACACCACCAAATCATTGAATCTGTCAATTGATTGCAAGAACCTGGATAAAGAAATAAAGTAGCAGAATCACTTTAACAATGACGAAAGCAAGAAAAAGTATAATTAGTACTTTGATGACTAGGGGCTGCAATTCTTACATAGCACTAGTAGTCCATGCAAATTCCTAAACAATATCCAATGCTGCATGTAAAATAAACTGGTGTTGATGAGCAACATTTTCTTTTTAGCATGAACGTATAAGATACAACATCACCACAAACTCGACCACTTGTCATCAATGACGGAAACACAGTAAAGTAAAAAGATGTGCATGTATTTTACTAACAATGGCAAATGCTACAGTACACACACCACAAATTAAAATGCATTAAAACTTTCCTCACTAAAAATCAAGTGCACACACTACGTAGTTCAAATATGTGATGTGAAACTATTAAGGGTAGTTATAATTTGTGATTTACCAGGTACAAACAGAATTTTTTACTGGTCATTGAAGAAAGAATCAGTAACTGATAAGCACTGTAGTCTATATCTTAACCTTGTTTATGGCAATATGATGTCCAGATATGGAAAGATTGTTCCCAATCCTATTCTTATCCTCCATTAAAATCAAAGAGAGCAAAGAATCACAACTAAAAATCAGTGATTTTAAATTAGCTTCCCATACAATTTGCCAGATAAAGAGCAAATTATGCGATTGTAAATGGTTTTCCGAAAACTAAAATGAGGTTTCTGTACATTTTCCATCAACCATTTTCAAAGCTAAACAATTCATTACAGAATCAAATAATGTAGGACACCTATTAAAAAAAGAGAGATAGTTAGAAAGCTAGTATTTCAGATGTAAAGATATTTTAGTTGTTTTAAGCAAAGGCTAAAAATTACTTTGGGCGCAGTGCCAACTTCAGCTTCATAGATAGGAATATCATTTCTACTTACAATCATAAAAACACGTTGTGGTTGCCATATCCCTCAAACTTTTCGGATCCCTAAATTCCTTCAAACAAAAAATTTGAATCAGATTCACATGCTAATTGTCACATATCTTTTTTATAGGGAGTTTTTCCAATTAAAATGACATTAATCGAAATGAGATTATATATTTATTTTTCAGAGTCGCCACTTGGGATAATTATTGGTGTCCCAAGTCACCGATTTGATTTTAAATCACAAATCGAGAAAAATAACTCTTATTTATGATCTGCGAACACAGAAGACCGGGTAAGAAATTTTGTTAACTCTGGAGAAGGTTTGAGGCACTCCCGGATTCCGTAGTTTTAGCACGGTTGCTTTAGTCATACATGGCTTAGTTAAATTATTTAATTACGTGTTTTAGAATCTATGTGTGTTTTACCTTTTACCGCTTTTAAATTTCTTGATTATTCACAACTATGGAATTATCTCGAAATGCATCACGCATACGTGTACTCGTTTTGTTTGATGTATCAAAGTCATGTCACACGTGCATGTACACAACTTATGACATTTTATTATTTATCAATATTGTTTTGGCCAAAGTCGCGCGAACGCGTACTTTAATTTTTATTTTTTTGAGAATCGTAATCATGTCACGCGAACGTGTACACAATCACCATAGTAAATTAAATGCGCGTCTAAAGCCTTTCAACGATGTTCATGAGTTATTAGATTAATTTCCTAAGGTTTGAGATTATTGTGAATGTCATTAATTATGGATATAGGGGGCGTTCGGAATTCAAGAAATATTTTATTTATTCAAAGTATTGTCGAGCTATTGCATTTAGAAATATTTACAACTATTCTATTTTTATTTGTTTTTTGATATCTACTAGTTATAAGGAAATGAACTAGCTTATGAATAACTTCTTATTCTAAATGTCACGATCCACATTTCTCTCCGTTGGGTATCGTGATGACACCTAGTCTTAGGGACTAGGTAAGCCTAACATTTTCATTGAACAACAACAACAATAAAGGAATTATAACAGTCTCGATATAGAAAGCTTGACAGAGTTTACAATTTTCTCAAAACCCGGTAAATACAAGTCATAAGCTCTACGACATATTTCAACCGAATCTAAATACAACTGTCTAGAAATAATAAGTACAGTTGACATAATCAGGAAGGTGACTCCGAAGCCTGCGAACGCAGCAGCAGGTTACCTTGAGTCTCCTCATCAACGATCCACGCAGCTTCTAATCAACAATTGCCTGGATCTGCAAACCAAAAATGTGCAGAAGTGTAGTACGCACACCACAGCGGTGCCCAGTAAGTATCAAGACTAACCTCGGTGAAGTAGTGACAAGGACTAGTCAAGACACCACTGGTCTAATAAGTAAAAGGCATAAATGTACGAATGACCGAAACATAGTACCTATCTAAAGATTTTTTGATATAATTAACGGTACGATCGAATAATACGGAAGAAAATCCAATAATTACGATCAACGGGCAGCATAATAGAAATATGCAAAGAGAATGGAAAGAATGCAATCCAAATGTCGGGAATCACAACCCAATAAAAACACTAGCAACCCAGCACTGCATCAATTTATTCACGTCAGGCCTTAGCCAATAGACTCAATAAAGCTGTCAAACCTTCGAGTGAAAATCTTTAAATCCGTGAGTTTATTTGGAAAGCTTTAAAGATATAATCATTTCAGAATAGAGAAATTTCTTCTTTGAAACATACTTTCTCTGAATGTATATTTATATATTTTTATAAAGAGAGAGATCTTTAAAACATAGTCCCTTCAAAGTACGTGGTGTTCAAATAGACTTTCCAAAATACTGCTCTTTCAAATATCATTTTTTTCTACAAGATAAATACTTTTCAAATATACTTTCGAAATAGACGTCCTTTCGGATATAACTGTTCCTGGAGATTATAGCTTTTCAGCTATACTTTTCAATATATATATATATATATATATATATATATATATATATATATATATCTTTC